>CAUJAO010000329.1:0-26840 GCA_963082485.1 Eudonia mercurella
GGATGTTAGTGACGGTAGTAGTTGACATTGAATGGGCGCCTTTGGCTTTCAAAGTAAGAAGTGTTGAATAATTTCGGCGGGTTGGTTAGAACCACGATAGCTCAATTGAAAGAGCACCTGACCCGGAATGTCAGAAGGGTGCAGGTTCAAAATCCTGCTCGTGGAAATTTTTTTCAACATTTGTGTTTATGTAATTTGTTCGCAACAAAATTTGCGTTAAAAATTATTTGAACATTTATAAATAGCTTGCTTATTTCTTAACTGATCTTTAATATTTGTAAAAATATTATGATCGGATGTTAGTGACGGTAGTAGTTGACATTGAATGGGCGCCTTTGGCTTTCAAAGTAAGAAGTGTTGAATAATTTCGGCGGGTTGGTTAGAAACCACGATAGCTCAATTGAAAGAGCACCTGACCCGGAATGTCAGAAGGGTGCAGGTTCAAATCCTGCTCGTGGAAATTTTTTCAACATTTGTGTTTATTTAGAACAAGTTGATAAAGCTTCCTTTTAATCACAAACATTGCCTATACCAAGAGACTCAGTACTTTTATGACACTTGTTACACAAGTTTTTAGCTTCATACTTTTGTATTACAAGAAATAACATATTTTTGAACAAAGAAAATTTCGACCAGTTAGACACAGCCAAGATAGCATAGTTTGTAGTGCACCTGACCCGGAATATCATGGGGTGCGAGTTCGAATCCCGCTCGTGGAATTTTTTTACTGGCTATCTTATCTCTAGCTGCCGGAACACAACAAGGCTGCAAACATTAATGTTATGGCGTCATATTTAGATAAGATGGTGGTAGCTAGCCAGGCGGACAAACAAGCCCTATCATCACCAACCAAACCGAGTATACAAACATGTGCCTCCCACTTATCTTGCAAGATAAGCAACTTTCGCAATGTCGTGTCATTAGATTGGTGACCAAAAAACAGATCCAGCCACTACACCAGGGGTAATACAGTTGTCTTCTTTTAAACTTTCAATATAAGGACTATGATTTTTAAAAAACACCAAGTTTTTTTATAGTTAGCTTGGCTAAATTATTCTCTACTCCACCTAATGTTAAGTGGAAATGGAGTCCAGACGCCAAGACAATTGGTTCAGCGTGTAAACAACGAACCATCAGTCATCCTCACCCTGCCTCTTCACGCTTCGTTTGAAAGACCCCGTTTATAGGCAGGAGGCAAAACGTTTGTTGGTAGACTATTCCATCTTTTGCAAGTGCGACCAAGAAACTAGTCACTAAACCACAGACCTATTTGGTCTGTGCACCAAACTTTGTGCGCAATGGAATGTTCGAGACAATAGCGGTAGGCGGTAGTAAGGTGGCTTGTATTCAGTATTTCAGTGATTATTTATTTGCAATGTACATTGGTTCATTACCAGTGATCGGAGTAGGTAGAGCTATTTTGGTTCATTGACCGTAAACATTGATGTTAAGGTGCAGCGCGGAATTTGAAAATTTACGTGTTTTTAAGTCACTGGTGCTAGGCGCTGAATAGGTCTTATACATTAAAAGGACTAGTATAGGTTAGCTTGATCCTTTCACAAGGTCATGGTTGTCTTGGAATTTGAAACAAATACCCAGAAACTGCATAAACAATACGTAAAATAATGATATCTAAAAACTTATTTCTTCAGAAACTTTGTAAATATAGCACAAATGAAACAATGATCCGACATCAAAATGTTTGTATTGATATTCCGCAGGTCACTGTTGTCTTATTTTTCAATAAAAAAACATGAATATGAAAATTTTAAGACTTTTCTTATTTTTTACCCAAACGCCTATGATTTTACGAAAGTAAACATTGATCTAATTAAATCACCAGCCTACTCTGTACAGATATTAGTGTGCGTGCGTATTCGTAGTTGTGCGCCGTTGTCACACCACACTGCCACGCGCCGCTCGCTCGCTATCATAAAGAAACTTGAAACTCGCAGTTTTGCGTCCACGCTGCACTCCCTTAATAATGGACATTCCGCGAGATTCTAACTAAAACTTTTTTTTATAAACATGATAAAAGAAAGCTTGTCTTACGTATTGGCAGTGGGCGCCACGACGTTGTCAAACTTACATTAGCGACGCGTTGTCAATTACCTGTATATGTCTCTTTCAAAATTCAAATTGTTTATCGACAATATTTCGAGAATATCCATATTAATACAACGTTCGTACGATATTAGTACGACTGTTCATTACATGGTATTGCAAAAATACAATGGCGGCGGCTTGAACTGTAGAGACTTGGGTGCCAAGTGCGAGTTTCATTCGTCATTCGCTCACGTTGACGAAAACGAAAATTAGTAGGTATGTCATTCAAGCAGCGCTTCCTGGCGACATACGAGAAAAGTTAACATTTTGCCATACAAATTCTCGTTTTCGTTAACTTGATGGAATGGCAAAAATAACTCGCACTATTCGCTCTGAGATGTAAATTGTGTTATTATAATATCTTAAGTTTAACTCGTGTGAAAATTTAATATACGGTCTGTTAATGAAAGAAGTTGTTTTCAGTTAAAGTGCTTTACTTTGAATGTGTATGGTTAAATTTGGAATAACGGTGGAATATACACTGCGAGCACTGCCCAGTGCTCTTAATGGTGAGAAATTTGTTCCGTTCTGAACTGACAGTATACTGCCGCAGTATCCTAGGGAAATATATGACGTCATAAATCGTCGCCATTTTTGTACTGTAAGCACTGGCATTTTCGAGGTAAGGTGCTCTCAGTGCTTTGATCACGTGATCAACAGCATCCAGAAATGACATGGATGACAGCATGGATGACAGTATACTAGACTGCGTTCCGTTATAAACAGTAACCAGTATAGCTAACTATAAAGGAACGGCTTCGCAGTATACTAAATTGACGTCACACCTTACAGTGCTCGCAGTGCATATCGGAACATACCCTAAATGACACGACAGGTAATAAAGACGGTGATTGGTAGCATGTGTATCGCGTGATGGCGGAGTCCATTCATTGGGCCCCAGTCCGTATCACGTCATTATTCATGGGGTTGCTATAAATAAATAGTCGGCTCGAACACGACTTCCCTGAATAACGTTTATTTAGTTATATTTTCTGCTTATTTAACGTATACGGAGCGTTAAAGGTTTTCCAATTTCCTGTTTACATTTTCTACGCTTGCCTGCCTTACCAAGTCCAATACAGTCACCGTAGGAACACAGGTGTGCAAAAATATCATGGTTATTTGAGAGAAACAGACTTTATTGCCTTATGGTTAGGGTATGTTTTTGTAAATTACCATAGTTAATGGTTAAAGCAAAAAATAGACTTTAATATGAAGAGATTTGAATTATTTTTTATTAAGGTGGCTACTAGGCATATATTTTTTTGTTCACTGTATCATTATGTAAATACTGATGTTCCAAATTACACGCAAGCGAAGCTACTTTTTTATTAATTTCGTATAGAACTCCTTTTGATATATTTTATACAATAAGTTCAATGAATGTCTGATGGATGCTGGGGCGGAAAAGTTCTTAAGTGGCGACCGCTTACTGGGAAACACAGCGTGGGCAGGCCTCCAACAAGGTGGAGCGACGATCTGGCGAAGGTCACGGAAAGCCACTGGATGCGAGCAGCACAAAACCGGTCGTTGTGGAGATCCTTGGGGAAGGCCTTTGTCCAGCAGTGGAGGTCTTTTAGCTGAGAGATGATGATGAAGATGATGAATTTATGTTATTCTAGATCAATTCCTATTGTTAGGAATAGAACCTATTTGGTTGTTTTTTTATACTTTTTATTGTAATTTTGACAGACTGTTTTTCTTTTGACATTTGTTTTATTTTATTAAATTCTTCTTCTGTCATTGCTCTTGAACGCTGCTTTTCATTTTATAAACCTATTTACTATATTTTAATACAGTCCACAACATTTTGGTCCATTCGGCCGTAGTTAATTACGAACTTGGTTTTCTAATTTCTTTTTTCTCAACAATAATTATGGTACGTACGAGGGCTCAGGGTTCAAGTGTCAATGCTGCTCCGGCTGACGAGTCTTTGATGGCGGTACTCGGGGTGCCCCCCCCGCCTAGTGCTGCTGCTCCGGCTGACGAGTCTTTGATGGCGGTTCTCGAGGTGCCCCCCCCGCCTAGTGCTGCTCCTCCGCCTACTCCAGGTAAGGTAGCCTTAAGTTCGCATTCATCAAGGCGGTCTTCGGCAGCGTCCGGCTCCGCTCGTGGGCTGCGGTTGCGGGCGGATCATGCTCGCCGTCTTGCTGAACTCGATAAAAATGCCTTCGAATTACAGAAAGCTGCACTAGAGTCTGAAAAAGCTGCCATAGCACTTGAGCTAGAGGCCAAGCTCGCCGAAATAGGCGCAGGTTCACAAGCTAGCCGCGCTCTAAGCAGCCAAGCTAGCTCAGTCAACAGCAGCGTGAGAGAGTGGATCGATAACAACTCTTTCCATTCTGCTGATCATGCATCGCAGGGTTTGAATTGTGTGTTACCCGCGCCGGTCGCGCAGCCATCGGAGGAGTGCCTAGGCCTTCCTGCCTCTGTAACGTTTGCGCATTCTGCCGTTACTGAGGCGCCTAAGTGCTTCCCAGTTTCCTGTGGCCATCGCGCACCTACCGTCGCCAACACAGTTTCATCGAGTGCTCAGCTTATAAATAATAACTTATGCCATTCTTTAAATAATGCTTCGCAGGCTCCTAAGTGTGTGTTGTTTGCGCCGGTCGCGCAGCCATCGGAGGAGTGCCTAGGCCTTCCTGCCTCTGTAACGTTTGCGCATTCTGCCGTTACTGAGGCGCCTAAGTGCTTCCCAGTTTCCAGTGGCCATTGCGCACCTACCGTCGCCAACACCCTTGCCTCAAGCCCTCGGATTGACGCCTCGCTCCAAAGAGTAGGCCCAGCTGACGAACAGGATGGTATAAATAAGCTAGCTCTTGCCATAGAAAGACTCGCTTCAAACAAATCTAAGGTTAGTCAAACTTCAAATTTACCTACGTTTGATGGTAAACTGTCTGATTACCTAATCTTCAAAAAGGTTTACGAAGATTCAAAACATGTTTACACTGCCGCTGAAAATTTATGTAGGCTGAGCGCCGCCCTACGTGGCACAGCACGCGAAGCCGTGTCGGTTTTGCTCGTAGCGGCCCACGACCCCGACGTTGTAGTGGCGGCGTTGTCACGACGTTTTGGCCAGAGCGAGCGGTTACTTCTGCACGAAGTTAGTCTTATTAGGTCTCTACCTAAATGAAACATTGCAGAATCTACAACTGATTTAATCGATTTTTCATGTAAAATACGTAATTGTGTAGAGACTATAAAGCTTTTAAATCAACCGCAATACCTAGCGTCGCCCGAACTATTGCATTCTATTATCGGGAAGTTGACGCCCGCATTGAGAGCGCAATGGGCTCATTATTCTTACAATAGAGCCCATTCAACTTTTAAACTGGACGCATTGTCTCAGTTTCTGGATCACGAGGCAGAAGTTAGAAGTTGTTCTGGTTTTATGACTGACTTAGACGTCCATTCTGTCAAACTTGTCAAACCTTTCAATTCCGTTCAGCGTCATTACGTTAACGTAAACACTTCTAACCCCATAACTTCGAAAAGTTTTGTAACTAATAGCAGTAACGCAAATACTACAAAAAGAGTGGCCAATACAAGTTTATCTACAAATTTATGTCATTATTGTAAAACCTTTAATCATGATATTGATAACTGCCCTAAGTTTTTAATTTTGTCGACTGGTGATAGGTGGACGTGGGCGAAAGAAAATAAAGTTTGTGTTCGGTGTTTAAGGAGAAATAAACATAGGTTCAGTACTTGCCGTCCTAAGACTTTGTGTTCGGCGAATGGTTGTTCCCGTAGACACCACCAGCTGCTGCACCATGACTTGCAAGTTAACAACATATCCGAAGCACCATTGGAATCTGCCGAGCCAAGCCCGTCCACGTCTTTTAATGCTGACGTGACTTTCAGCGAGAACCGTGACGTCGTTGGTCACGCATACTCGAGCTCATCTTCTGTTTACTCACCTTCTTTAAAACCTCTTCTTAAGTTAATTGCGGTTACACTCAGCGGCCCAAAAGGAAGTGTAGATACGTATGCACTTTTGGATGATGGCTCGACAGGAACGTTTATAGATTCATCAGTCGCTAACGCAATCGGTGCTTATGGACCACAAGCTTCGCTACGCATGCACTGCGTTAATGGTTTATCTAAACAAACGTCAGTTCAGTTTGTTGATTTTCACATTCGAGGCAAGTTTTGTACCAATGGCTATAAAATCAAAAACGCTCGCTCGATCAAAAATTTGAATTTGAGTTCTACAAGTACTATTAGTCCCGATAAAGTTAAAGCTATTCCTTACTTAGCCGATTTATGCGATTCTATAGTTTATAAAAATGCCACTCCCATGTTGCTTGTGGGAATGGACAATTGGCATTTGATAATATCAAAAGAAACACGACAAGGCAGCCGGTCAGAGCCTGTCGCCTGTCGCACAGCATTAGGTTGGGTACTATTTGGGTTCGCCAGCAGTAAAACGAAGTCTGTCGAGTTTGTTAATCATTGCAACACTTTTAGTAAATTATCAGATATCGACCTTATGATTAAAAACTATTATATGTTGGATTCAATCGGAATTTCAAGCAAAGTACCGCGTTCATCGCAGGATGAACGTGCAATTTCCATTTTAGATCGTACTGCTCTTCGTTTGCCAAGCGGCCGCTTCGAGGCTGGCCTATTGTGGCGCAGTGATAGCCTCGAAGTTCCCAAGGGTTCTTACAATTTGGCCTTATGTAGGCTTAAAAGCTTAGAGCGAAAATTTGTTAGAGATCCACAGTACGCCGAACATTATCGACGCAATGTCCAAGATACAATCGACAAGGGTTATGCTGAGCCTTGCTCTTTTACTTCAAGCTTGTCATCCGTAACTTGGTATTTGCCACATTTCGGGGTTACCAACGCAAACAAACCAGGTAAATTAAGAGTGGTACATGACGCTGCGGCAAAATGTGATAACATAAGCTTAAATTCTATGTTGCTTGCGGGTCCCGATCTCTTGCAATCACTTTTTGATATTTTGCTTCGTTTTCGTGAAGGTAGAGTTGCAATCTCCGGAGACATCCAGGAAATGTTTCCACAAATTAAAATACGCGAAGAAGATCGTGACGCTCAGCGTTTTTTATGGCGCGCAACGCCTGACTCTCCTATAACGCCCTATCGTATGTCATCAATGATTTTTGGTGCAGCATCGAGCCCTTTCACAGCTTTATATATTAAAAACAAAAATGCACTAGATTTTAAACATAAATATCCAAAGGCAGCTGAAGCAATTTTAGTCAATCATTATATGGACGATTATTTAGCTAGTTTAGATACCATTGTGGAAGCTGCTGACATGGCTCGTGACGTGGCTTTAATCCATAAACAAGCGGGCCTTCAAATGCGTGCTTGGGTGTCTAATGAGCTCACAGCATTACGTTTCATTCCTCCTGACTCGCGTAATCAGCCTTCAGAGGTAAGCCTAGGTTCCTTTCCCGAAAGTGTTCGTACATTAGGGCTAATTTGGCATCCGTCAACAGATACCATTGGTTTCAACGTTAGCTCAGTTCATAAAATTCCCGATAAAATGACGAAACGAACAGTTTTGTCCTTAATTATGCGATTATTTGATCCATTAGGTCTATTATCACCACTTACGATTAAAGGCCGCATTTTATTTCAGGACGCGTGGCGTCGTGGGGTTAATTGGGACAGTGAATTCCCGCGTGAAGACTATGTTAAATGGAACCAATGGTATTCTGATGTTTTGACGGTTACATCCTTAAAAATACCGCGTTGGTATATAGGTAAGTCGTCGCCAGTGAAACGAGAGCTACACGTATTTTGTGATGCGAGTGAGAACGCTTATGCTGCTGCGGCGTATTGGCGGTTCGTTTTTTCTGACGGTTCTGTTCATACTTCGCTTATCTGTAGCAAAGCACGAGTAGCTCCGGTTCAACCAGTATCCATACCCAGGTTGGAGCTTCAGGCTGCGCTTGTAGCAGCGAGGCTAGCAGCTTCAATCTGTAGTGCAGTCGTTCACAAACCGTCGTCACGATGTTTTTGGTCGGATTCCAAAAATGTTTTGTGTTGGCTGCGTAATGACGCACGCACCTTTAAGCCCTTCGTAGCTCACAGAATAGGCGAGATAGCTGAATTAACAGCTATGCAGGAGTGGCGTTGGGTGCCGACTCAGTGTAATGTGGCTGACGACGCTACTCGTGCACGCTCGTTGACTCTTTCTGAGAGTAGCAGATGGTTTAAAGGTCCACCATTTTTAACTCTGCCACCTAATCAGTGGCCTACCGAACTCACTGACAGCGGTCTTATTTCATTGCTCGAAGTTAAAAATTCCGCGAAACCACCTATTTCGGATACAATTAGTTATAACGAAACTGTAGCTAGGATCAGCACGCCACTAGTGGCAGATTGTAATCGTTTTAGTTCCTGGCTACGATTTCTACGCGCTACCGCATTAGCGCAATTGTATATTAGAAAGTTATTTTTAAGAGTTCTTAAAAGGAGAGGTGTATGTTTATTTAAAATAAGTTGGCTTAAAAACAAGATTATCTCATATAATATAATTGAAACTGGCAATTGCTTTTCTAACTCTCTTTATATTATGGCCGAGGATATTGAACGAGCTCTTATACATACTTTGAAATTCTGTCAATCTCAAGCATTCTCTCAGGAGCTTGGATATTTATACTCAAAGATGCCCTTGCCACGAGATAATAAGTTACATGGACTTCATGTAATTTTGGATGAGCATGGCTTGATTCGACTGGCAGGTCGAACCAGGGCTGTGGAGAATGTTCAACGTTCGGTTTCTCAGCCAATAGTTTTAAGCGGACATCACCGTGCCATGCATCTCCTTATTTTGGACTATCACCAAAAGGCTGCTCACGCAAACAACGAAATTGTTCTTAATGAAATGCGCCAACAGTACCACATTGCTCATTTCAGAAGCACAATACGAAAAGTTACACGTACATGTCAATTCTGCAGGATACGAAAAGCTATTCCGGACATTCCTCCCATCGGCGATCTACCAGCAGCCAGACTTGCTCACCATCAACGTCCATTTTCTTTTACTGGTGTAGACTATTTTGGCCCAGTTCAAGTCAGCGTGATGAGACGAACGGAAAAACGATATGTGGCCCTTTTTACGTGTCTTACTACCAGAGCAGTACATTTGGAGGTGGTCCACAGTTTGTCAGCTGATTCCGCCGTCATGGCCTTACGTCGCTTCGCAGCTAGACGTGGAACCCCAACAGAAATGTGGAGTGACAACGGAACGGCGTTTGTGGGAGCTACGAAAGAACTGCGACAGCTTTATGGAAATAGTGTGGAAGAACATGCTGCCAATACAGGTATTCGCTGGCGATTCATTCCTCCCGGATCACCGTTAATGGGAGGAGCCTGGGAGAGGCTTGTTCGGTCAGTGAAAACTGCTTTTAAAGTAGCGCTGAAGGAAAGCAAGCCGCGGGACGAAGTATTGAAAACCTTACTGGCAGAAGCGGAGGCGCTCATCAATAGTCGACCACTGACGTACATCGCTTCTGAAGCTTCAGAGGAAGCTCTTACGCCGAGTCACTTTCTTCTGGGCTCTTCGTCAGGTGTTCCAGCAGCAGTCACTCTCTCCGATTCAGATTTACATGGCAGATCAGAATGGAAAAAAGTTATACGCCTATCTGACCATTTTTGGCGTCGTTGGGTGCGTGAATATCTGCCCTCACTTGTCCCTAGGCACGCAGTTGGTGGTGGTCATCAGAACTTAAAAGTTGGAGACCTTGTTTTTATTTTTGACGGCAATCTCCCACGAGGAACCTGGCCCAGGGGTCGGATAACTTCCTACTTAGGACTACTTAGGCGTCCCGCTAAGAAGTTAATTTTGTTGCCAGTTAGGTAGTTTCATTTTAATATTTCTAATTTTTATTTTGTTTTCCTTTTAATTTAAGTTCATTCATGTTAAGGAATTGGTTTGTTTAGTTTTTTTTTTTATTTCTCTTTTGCTTCCAGCAGTTTCTTGCACGGAAGGGGAGAATGTTAGGAATAGAACCTATTTGGTTGTTTTTTTATACTTTTTATTGTAATTTTGACAGACTGTTTTTCTTTTGACATTTGTTTTATTTTATTAAATTCTTCTTCTGTCATTGCTCTTGAACGCTGCTTTTCATTTTATAAACCTATTTACTATATTTTAATACAGTCCACAACACCTATCGTATCTAACTCAGGCTCACTAGGCAGGTAAATGGGTCCTGAATGGAACCTAATTGGATCCTAAATAGATCCTGAATAGTTCCTGCTGAACGGGCGATCGGTTTCGCCTTCAGGTCAGTAATTTTTTTATTCAATTAAACCTAAGATAAGTGCTTTCGAATCATCCAAACATTCAACAATAAGGAACAAAATTTAAATAACTAATACGCTATCTTTGTTCTCTTGGAAGCTGAGGTATTAATTTTGCTGAAGGTAAAATTTTGCTTTGATATGCTTAAAGACTTCCTTCATTGCTGTTTCGATTGAATTACGCTACCAAAAATAAATAATACTAACATAGCCATTAAGTTATTTATAAACAAAACTGTATTATTTCTATATATGTTAATCTGTAAGGTTGACAACAATTTAATTAATAAATAAAATAAATATTTTTTTTATATTGTTTTAGATAAATTGTTGAAAACGATGATAACCGTGTTGTTAAGAAAGATGTAAGTAGGTTTCAATTTTGCACCCTCTGTCATAACCGGTAATTTTAATGAAGTTCATAAGTCACGTTTTTACCAGACACCTAAGTACAGTCACAAGCACGACAACAATATTTGCACCAGAAAATAATTTCTATCTACGCGATTGTACCTAAAGACGGTAATTCAAAGGTGACTTGTCATTCGAGTTTTAAAAACATCTTAAAACGAAAACATATATTAACATTATCTAGGTGATCTGAATATTTTAATGTTTGGATGAAGTAAGTAGTTCGTGCCGATAAGGCAACGCTCGTGCTCTTCTAAAAGCTTTTACATCAAATGCACTAAAAGCTCTAAGCGTCTATTGATAACGTAACTTAATTCCCAAGCAACCTTCAAACAGGTTGCAAGCTAAAGCTGAATTGAGTTCATTATAATGCAAGTGAAAACTCAATTTGTATACTGAGTAAAGTATACAAATTGAGTTGTCACTTGCTTCAATATAGAATAGCTTTAGAAAGAAAGCCTGGGTGCAAACCCTTATAACGATCATCAACACAATGAGTACAAAGCTATCAATATCTATCAATTGTAGTGATAACATCTATATCTGTACTAAGGTACACAAATGTACTGCTGGGAATCGAACCCAGGACCTCTGGATCTGAGACCGGTGGTGTGCCTTACAAATAAACAAAGAATAGCTCCGAATAGTTGCTCCGTGTTTTGTTCCTGTCATGTAAACGTCATTTCAAATTAGAGTTAAGGAGACAAAACTATTCGAAGCTTATTTCTTTGTTTATTTGTAAGACCCTAAGGATCTTTATTAATACCTCGACCTCTAACCTCTTTTTAAGTACAGTTTGTGACTTTGTTTGTTTGAGGAGAGTAATCTCTGAAAGTAATAGGCCGATAGCAAAAATTCTTTCGCTGATAAAATGCTAAACTCCTTAATGGGTAACATAGACATAACAAATATATTTATTTTGATGAAAAAAACTTTTATATTGTATCTTCTATTTTATTTGGGAATTAAAGTATTAAATTTTGTACACAAAAATACGAAATCCACGTGGACGAAGTCGCGGGAAATGTGCTAGTAATAAATAATGTAATAGGAAATTAATTTTCATTTAAATAGCTTAACAATATTGTATACCTAAGTAATTCTGAATTTAGCTTTGATTAGGGATTGGAGGCTTCTGCGCTTTTCACATCTTTTTTTATTAAAATGTTTTCACACTGTCATTCTAGCGTGCACAGAACAGTTAAATAAGGTAGCGTGTCAATACTCCCACGACCCGCTTAACACGAGCCTAGAGCTTTTTTAATTATTTTATAGAAGACTTGTCAAATGACTAATCCATCAATAATCAAATATCCCATCGCGCACAAAGAAATTTGGTGACTCGTTTCTTTGTCGCACCTCCAAAAGATGGAATAGTCTACCAGCACACGTTTTCCCTCCTTCCTATGATATGGGGTCCTTCAAAAGAAGCGTGAAGAAGCACCTTGTGGGCCGGTAGAGTAAGGTTAACTGATGCTACGTTTGTTTTCACGCTGCATCAGTTATCTTCGCGTCTGAACTCCATTTCCACTTAATATCAGGTGGAATGGAGTCATTTGCTGAGCCATCTATACAAAAATATAAAAAAATACTCTGCTCTCCCTTGTGTTAAGCAGATGCGGAGTCCAGATGCGAGGACAGCTAGTGGAACAGGATTGTGCCTCACCAGCCGTCCTCACGTAGCCGACCCTCAAACTGTTTCTTCACACCTCGTTGAAAAGACCCCATATTGTAAAAAGGAGCAAATACGTGTGCTGGAAAGGAATTCCATTTTTTGGTGGTGCGACAAAGAAATGGTTCACAGAGGCGCTCTTGGGTTGTTTCGCTCTCGATTCTGATTCAAACGCCTCGGAAAGTCTAGTAGAAGACGAGGACACGTTTGCGTAACTAGTGGTTAAGACCACTGGCTTAGACCCAGAGGTCCCGGGTTCCCAGCGGGGAGTACATGTTTGTGTACTCGGTTTGGTTGGTGGTAGGACTTGTTTGTCCGCCTGGCTAGCAACCACCATCTTATCTAAATATGTCGCCATAGCATCAATGTCTGTAGCATTGTTGTGTTCCGGCAGCTATAGATAAGATAGCCAGTGCTTCACTAGTTGAGGATTCCGGGTGAAGTGCGCTTCCATCAATCAATCAATCAATCACTTAACATCAGGTGAGATCAAGGCACTGTGCTTACCCGTTAAATATTAAAAATAAAAATTATCTATATCACCTTTTTTTGCACAAAAGATCCCGATGGGTCGAAGTGCTACTGCAAGAGGGAAACCTCAGCAGGCCCCACTAAGATAAGAAGATAAGATATCACCTAGGTTTAGGGAACTTTTAGTTTCTCGCGGCCTGTAAAAGTTACGCTGTAAAAACTATCTGCAGCCAAAAGCGTGTCAATGAGAAAGACAGATAAGATGAATGAAGCTGTATACAAGTGAATAGTAATTGAACCTTCCCAGGCTTTTTGTTGGGAACACAAAAGTTGAGTAATAACAAGCGTGACATGGCAAGAAAGCGTTTCGTTCATGAACAATATTAACTTTTGTGAGACTTGGTGTTTGTGTATGTTATTTTTCTTTGTGATACATAACGGGGAAGCTCTTACCCTTCAGCTCACTTGAAACACATATTTATTACGATACTCGCTTTTACAGAATATTATGTTTTTGTAACTATACAGCGTGTAACAGGTTAAACGCACACCTTGAAAGTAGTTTGTTCTAAATCGGCTACTCAATCGATTAAAACTATTTTAAATATGGGTTATATTTTTCCCCAAAAATATTTTTACTTATTAAAATTACAGTCACTCCATCGATAAAAATTCAAAACAAACGATAATAAAACGTAAGTCAAGGCAGTAAGGCTTGGATTCCTTAACAAAATATGTCCAAAACTAAACCACACAAACACAAACATACCCCGACCCGACAAAGAGAGCGCTTCAAAAAAAATCAATGAAAAATCAACTTTAAAGTAAACACTAAAAGAGCATGACTCTTGGAATCTCGAAATATCGCAATCTCGGAATCTCGGAACGCGATTTCCGATATTACAATTACGACACTGAGTGATCGGAATCAGACAAAAATTCTTATTTGAGTTATAAATAAAGTTTTTGAGCTCGCCACATTTGTCACAGGTTACGGTCAAGCCATAAATTTAAGTAAGTACCTATATTAAATGTGCGTTTAATGTTTGATGTATGTACTGAAAATGCAAAATTTGTATGTTTTTAGAAACGAGCTATTATTATGTTAATTGCCGAACTCAGACTATTTAAAAAGTCTTCTGAGGGTGAAAGGGGTACTTGAAACACAAGCCCTTTTTACTTTACATTTTAATGTGGAAAGTGGATTCTATATAGTCGGCTGGTGGTGGCTGAGTGGCGGAGTAAATTAAATTGCTTTATACTTAATGCTTTTGACTCCGTTAATTAACTCACCACGGAATAATACAACAAACTAATACTCAATTAACAGGTATGGCGGAAGATCCGAACAAAAAGAGGTCGAGGAAAAAGTTATCAACCTCACAATTTACAAAATATTTTATTGGTGTAGCCAACATTTAATATTAAATCATTTGGATGCTCCAAAGGTCGTGGGTTTGATTCCCACTGGAGGCTCGTGAGACTAGTTGATTTTTTCTAATTATTTTTTATTCTTTATTTTTATTTATATTTAACAAGCGGCCCGCTCCCGACTTCGTAGCTTGAATGAACACCCGTATCCTATAGAACCCTATAGCAGCGCTACCTATAGGGTAAAACTCTGTAATACGCCCCACTTTTTTTAAACACTTACTAAAATAAAAGTAATCAAAATTATAATCAAATCTTTATTTAGAAACATAATTTAGTTCTTTGAGAACGTTATGGCATTTATTACAAACATCTTAATTGTATGAAAACTTGGTAAACATTTCTTTTTTATAAATCTTTAGTGGGGCGTTTTGTCATGTGACCATTGCATAATATGCCTCGCCTATGTTTTAAAATGCCCCACTATTTAAATCATATTTATATGATAATATTAATATATTTTTTTATGGAAACATAACAATCAAACACAAACGTATTAATACGGAAATGATGACAACGTTTAAACTTAACAGATTCGTAAATATTGACCTATAAAATAAATAATCAACTTTTACTATTTAAAAAAATGTACTGGTACAGAGGAACTTTCGATTTTCCCGATAAAAGGTGTCTTCTGATTGGTATCCCGAAATTTTTCGAGGCTTCATTGACCCATAGTCTTTCTTCGTACCTGTTGCATAGCTTCAGCCAAGTCTTCTGCCGACTATGACGCTTGCAGTGAATTTCGTTCATACTTTCGAGACATTGTCTGAAACATTAATACACTATTATGAAATACTAGTTGGTGTCCGCAACTACGTCCGCGTAAATAAGCGATCCCGTGGGAACCTGTTTTCGCAATAAAAATTACCCTATGTCCTTCCCCAAGCTTTCAACTATACCCATATTAAATTTCATCACAATCGGTCCAGCGGTTTTGTCGTGAACAGACAGACAGAGTTACTTTCGCATTTAAAATATTTGTATAAATAGTATGGACGTATCATTATCATCATCATCTCAGCCAAAAGACGTCCAATGCTAGACAAAGGCCTATATGGACGTATAGATTTATGTAATTCAAATATTGGGGCGTTTTGCATACCAAGCACCGGGGCATATTGTAAAATACAATATTTAAAACGCCCCACCGCGATTCAATTAACAAATCTAAGGTTTATAACGTTCGATAAGTACACTCAAAACATAAAGGTTATTTTATATATTTTATCATCGTGCGGACAAGTTTGACACAAAAAACAATGTACTAAAGTTATAATAATTCATATGAAACTTACCACAAATTGTTTCTGCGCTAAAAAGCTTTATTTTGCAATATTTATGAAAATAACAACAATCACTACGTGTGAGCGGCAGCCATGTTGTTGGTCGACTGGCGCCTACGCGTACGAATACTTGTGCGCTGCGAAACTGTTAGTATGAGTGACAAGCTAGTGGGGCGTTTTGTCAACTGGGGCGTATTACAGAGTTTTACCCTAGGTCTAATTATATGTATTATACATATAAACCTTCCTCTTGAATCACTCTATATATTTAAAAAACCGCATCAAAATCCGCTGCGTAGTTTTAAAGATCTAAGCATACATACATACATACATACATACATACATACATACATACATAGTGACAGCGGCGGGAAGCGACTTTGTTTTATACTATGTAGTGATATCATATCGCTATATTTGGTAGTAAACTGACGAAAATGTACTATTTTTCAAAATTATGTTTTATGTGGAGCCGCGCTGGCTAAAGGATAACCGCTCGGCCTCGTCCTGGGTTCAATTCCTAGGTCGGGCAAATGTGTTTCGGATTATCCAAAGCACAGCCCGGGCTTGGTGTAAGTAAGTGGTGATTGAGTCAGTACCCATCAATTGTAGCGATAACTTAATTTTAATGATGCAGGTGTTTGCCCAGCAGTGGGACAATACTGGCTAATTACTTTACTTTATGCACATTTTTTTTTCAATAAAAGAATCGGTACATTGTCAAGTCTAACGTTTGATCTAGTAATAATATCACCCAAGATTTTCTCCAGTCTTTTATCTTTCTCCCCTTTTCCGAGTTAACCTTTACGCTCGACTTTACATAACTCTTTAGATTCAAACTGGTAAAACCAGTCAATATCCAAACCGCTTGAACAAATGTGCTGGGAAATCAACTGTAAAAGAGGTTTTTTACAAAGAATTATTTATTACCCGCACCTTGAACGCCAGAGGCCTTACCATGAGACTTAAAACGAGAAGAGTGTATACGCCGCAACGCATCTTGTGTTTAACGTCCTAGATATCATAATGTATCAAGATTAGGTGTATATTCGAATATGTATTCATTCAAAGTATTTTTTTTTTATTCAAAAACTTATGAAAAGTGCTTTTTTTTATACGTAGCACGGCAAATGACTCCATTTCACCTGATGTTAAGTGAATATGGAATCCAGATGCGACGACAACTGGTGCAGCGTGAAAACAACGCAGCATCAGTTACCCTCACTCTGCCGGCCCACAAGCTGCCTCTTCACGCCTCGTTTAAAGGACGATATCATAGGAAGGAGGGAAAACGTGTGCTGGCAAACTATTCCATGTTTTGGAGGTGCGACAAAGAAACGAGTCACCAAATTTCTTAGTGCGCGATGGAATATTTGAGACAGTGAAGCGGTGACTCCGGAAAGCAGCACGTGTACTCCTATGGAGGAAGGGAGAAGGTGGGATGAGTTCAAAGAGTTCTTCAGAGCACTCGCCATGGTTTTGAATCGTCCATACATTTTTTACCTACTACCCATTCAGGACGTCTAGTTTTTAGCTGTGGAGAAGAATGGGCGCCAGAAGCTTTAACAGAAGTAACGTCAAAAAACGAAAAAAAGTATGCCGTTACCAAATCAATCAAATAATGAATTTAATACATTTACAATTAAAATCTTTTCAAGAGCCCGGAATTACAAATAATGCTTACCTCTATCATCATCATCATCATCAGCTCATTTATGTCCTCACTGCTGGGGCACGAGCCTTCCCTATGGATGGAAAGGGACTTACCTCTATACATTTACATAACATTACACTTGTTTCTAAAATAACGTAGGGCACTATGTATGTACTACATTGAGCATATAGAAAATCTGATTAAAGCCAAAACACGATTACCTACTATTATAAATTTTCTTGATGGAAAAAAATTCAAAGTAGCCTTTGTGTATATCTTTAAACGCTTGTTTCATCTAAACAGTAATGAATCGAAATTCCGGACTTTGTTTAAAGAAAATACAATCATATTTTCAATTGTTTAAATAATTTTTAACGCAAATTTTGTTGCGAACAAATTACAAAAACACAAATGTTGAAAAAATTTCCACGAGCAGGATTTGAACCTGCACCCTTTTGACATTCCGGGTCAGGTGCTCTTCCAATTGAGCTATCGTAGTTCTAACCAGCCTGGTTGCCAAGTGCAGGGTGCAATGTCAGAAGGGTGCAGGTTCAAATCCTGCTCGTGGAAATTTTTTCAACATTTTGTGTTTTCATATTTTCAAATGTTTAATTAGGCTAGAGTTTCACTTAATTATATTTGTGTTTGTATGCTAGAATTACTTTTATTATGTTTATTACTTTAGCATGTTTATGCTCGGCTAGGTTGTTGGTAGAGTCTACCTGGCTACAGCTACCACCATCGTATCTAAATGTCTCCATAACATTAGTGTTTGTGTCATTGTTGTGTTACAGCTAGAGATAAGATAGCCAGTACCCTCAGTATAGTACAGTACAGTAAGATAGTTTAGGATTCCGGTTAAAATACGCTTTCACCTTAATTAATTAAACCTTTATTGTACAAAGAAATTACCTACATTTAAACACACGTAACACAGGACATATACAAAGGTGAGCTTATCTCTAGAAGAGATCTATTTAAGCCAACCCAAGCTGTGGTATAATAAACAAGTGTGGGGGACTAATAAATTGTAAATAATACCATACTAACAAACATATTTAAACCAATGACTTAACTAACTGAAAATAAAATATGATAATATAAATATATACATATATACATATTAAAACAAAAACTAATTATGTAAGAACGGGATGTCACTGATTAGCCGTTAGATAGATAATGTTCTTTGAGTTTGTGTTTGAGGTCTTCGGTCTTGTCATCACTTGATATCACGTGAGATGAAGGCCAAGTACTTCATCATCATCATCAACATCATCATTTCAGCCAAAAGACGTCCACTGCTGGACAAAGGCTTACCAAAAATATTTTAAAAAATTCCTGATTTTCGACGTGGGCCCTTATGAACTCGTGGTAAGGGCAAGGTGAAATATTGCCGCGCCATTAATGATTTGCTACGTGGAAGGAGAAAGGTATATTCAATCACTCGCACATTGTCCTTACTAATATTATTGATGTCTTCGGTATTGAAGCAGCCTTTTGGAGCAAACGAGGTGAGATGCAATTTTGGTATTCATTCTCGTTCTCGTTAACGAAATCGAATGATGAATGAAACACGTATTCTGGGTTTATGCTCTCAATTATTGGAGGTTTTATATTTATAGATATTTATTTTTAATTTGTTTTCTATTACCTTTTGTTTTCATATATAATAGTTTATAATCGTTTTTAATGTGTCATGAAAAAAAATAACAATTTTCGAACTATCAAAATTGAAAATGTTTAAATTTATGCAATACAATATGAATGTCACCTTGTACTGAGAAGAATTGGCAGAAAACTGAGCAATGGCAGGGCTCCCATTCTTACTACTTACAATGGCAAATACCTTCCCTATAATAAAAAGGACACTTTCGTCATAAAAATCTGTAAGTACAAAAAAATGTAATTAAAATAATATGTAGTGTTAATTCCGCTAACTCACTCGTTTATCCAGCTTAGATGCAGTACGCATGCACGTAAGCTATTTCAGTAAAATAACGATGATTCCATCAATACTAAATATATAAAGAGGAAAACTTTATATTTTTGGATGTATGTTTGCAACGAATAAACTCAAAAACTACTGGACTGATTTAAAAAATTCTTTCACCATTAGAATACTACATTAGCGCTGAGTAACATAGGCTATATTAAAATAGAGTTGTGGCTTTAGTCTCATACTATGTACTTATACAATTTCTTTAAATGTCCGTCGGTCGTTTGGTCGCCGATCACATAGATGCTCGGCTTGAACGCGAAAAAAAAATACGGGTAAGCATTTCGTCTTTATCTTATCTTTAAGTGATGATAAAGCCGAAGGTAGATGCGCACTTCACTCGGCATCCTCAACTGCTGAGGCACTGGCTATCTTATCTCTACCTGCCGGAACACCACAATGCTACTAACATTGACGTTCATCATCATCATCAGCACATTTTATGTCCCCACTGCAGGGGCACGAGCCTTCCCTATGGATGGATAAGGAGAACGGGCCACAAACCACCACGTGGGCCCAGTGCGGATTGGTGGTTGTTAACGACTGCTAATGCAGCCGGGACCAACAGCTTAACGTACCTTCCGAAGCACGGAGAAGCTCGAGATGATAATTTTTTGGTCACCCATCCGATGACCGGCCTTTGCGAAAGTTGCTTAACCTCAGCACTCGCAGACTGGGCGCGTTAACCACTGCGCCATCGAGCTCTCGAACATTGATGTTATGGCGACATAATTAGATAAGATGGTGGTAGCTAAGCAGGCGTATTTAAGCCCAACGGGCAACCAAATAGAGTACACAAACGTTTACCGCCCGCTTAATCCTTTGTATGTTTCTGTTATGATGTAGGTATGTGATCGCATATCATAAAAACAAGGTGTAATTAAGTGCTGTTATTTTATTTTATTTTATTTTTTATTTTATTTTATTCGGCAAATCATCAGCTTTATATTAATGAAATAGAACTTACAATAGAACTTAAGAGCTACTAAAAGATTCGCACTGATAAAGGTAGTGTAAAACAGAAAATTAACAACAAACAGCTTATTGCTTTTTAGAGTAGCTAACCATAATTACTAATTAATGCACGCACAAAAATAAAAAAATAAAAAACTATAACTAATAACTAACACTAAATTACTATAATAATATTAATCAAGCAACTTCGAAGAAACGATCACCGAGAGATTTCCTCACTGATTGGACACTCGCATTGAAAATATCTAAATCTAAAGATTGGGCAACAGTGTTGATCCGCCTGCCAGCTCTGCAGATAAAGGCATTTTTCCGGTAGTTGGTGTTACAAAAAGGGATAAAAAGTGGTACTTACAGTACGACGAAAACTACGGGAGACGTTGAAACTTATTCTAGATAACAGATCAGGACAATCCAAAGTACCAGCTATGATCTTTAAAATTAATATAACGTTTGCTATATCACGACGCACATGAAGTGGCAAAATGTGAAACCTTCTACATAGGTCCTCGTATAAATCGGCACTATATGGCAATTTAAGGCGATAACAAAGATGTTTCAGAAATCTTTTTTGTAAACGCTCAATACGCGTTTTGTAAACGTCATAACAGGGGTTCCAAACCTGCGAGGCATACTCCAAGATACTTCTAACGTAAGTACAATATAAAATCTTTACTATTACGTTATATTACGTTATCTTTACTATTTTATATGCCTTCATTCACATCAAAGCGTATGAATGGATCAACGTGACTTCGCTTGTTAGAGAGTGCAAAAATGTTACCTGCCACTTTTTTACACGCCAATAAAGATTTTCCTGTTCAACGCGATAAAAGCTTTAGTGTCAGTCATACATTTCGAATGCAGTGCGGGTGAAAGCTAGTAATGTGATAAACCTAAGCTGGTAGCTTAATGGCGCAGAGCATTGATACTGCATTCGTGATTTAAGGGAAGGGTAAGGCACACTAGCGCCGCTAATGGATTTAATTTGATTACTGCTAAACTGGATTTTTTTTTCAAACATTGCGGACCTTCCGACACTAGGCAAACATTTATTATTTAATAATTGTGTACTACTCTGTGTGGTGCCGGGGATAAAGAATTCCACCCCATCTCTTCCCGTGGGTGTCGTAAAAGCCGACTAAGGGACCATTCCAGAGGATGGGCAGCAGTATCTCTCTGAGGTTACCCTCGACTTACTGCGATTGCCAACCCGCCTGCCAAGCGTGGCGATTACGGCAAATACCCCTCATATCCTTGAGGGAGGCCTTTGTCCAGCAGTGGACGTCTTTTGGCTGAGATGAGATGAGATGAGTGTACTACTTTTAGGTTTGCTTTTGTATTCATTCGCTAATACCAAAAATGGCCATTGTTTGAATTTGAATAAATGCGATAGCCCGTCTTGTGAATAAACCACGCAACAAAAAGTAGTGCACAATTATTAAATAAATACTATGGATGCTTTCCTGTTATCGGACGGTACGCAATGTTTAAAAAAAGATCCGGTCCGTTAGTAATTGTCAAATTATCAATTGATGGCGCTAGTGTGCCTTACCCTTCGCCTTAAGCAACTTTAACGATGCCGGTTCACTGGATATACAACGTGTAACAGAAAGGTGTGGTCAAAATGAAAATATCAAAAATGTATCCGAACTAGATCTTGTATGCAAAGTTACTAAGACATAATTATTAACTTAATGCAATTGTTAATTAAATATTTATATAAATATTAGTAACATTAGTGAATATTTTTATTATTTTGAGTTTTTCATTCACAATGTTACTTATAGATACTAGAAAAAATTTACCAATTTCAGAAAGCTCGAGTGGGAATCGAACCCACGACCTTTGGATAACCGGTCCAATGCCCTGACTGCTGAGCTACCGAGACATTTCTAGTAAAAAGTTATCATATTATATAAGTAAAGTCAATAATTTATAATAGTATGACGAATAAAAATATATAATAACACATACAAGATCTAGATCGGATACACTTTGGATATTTCCATTTTGACCATCCCTTCCTGTTACACGTTGTATAATTTAAAAACTTTATTTTCTCATAAAAATATATATTCTCTTATATGTAACTTGTCTATCAATTCAATCAAGATGCACAAATCAAAAGGCCCTGAGCCAATCCGATAATACCAGACACTCAATAGATTTTATAATTTGTAAACATTTATTTATTGAAAAGAGCATTTTCTTAAAGACGACTTGCCCTTAAATCACCCCATTTAAGAAAAGTTTCTTTCCACAAATCAACAAATAGAAACAACAATTGGGTACTATTTCTTCAAAAGTTGTTATTTTTAGTTATCAATGCTAGAATTTCACCTAATTTTGAAGTAAAAGACTGAATTAGGCAGACTGTTACAATATAGTCTACTTTTAAATGCCGCTCGCCTCTTGATTTATTTCTCACAAAAGGAATAAAACCAAGAAATAATATTTTCCCACAGACCTTCTATTTGCATATTAGATGGAGAACACTCTTTTAGTTTACTTAGGTTTGTTCTGAGATAATTTCCGAAGGAAAAATTTATCTATAACGATAAATAAAACAGACGAGTAGAGACCACCTTTTTTTATTTACTTGGGAAAATGCATTTTCCATCGCTTCTCCTCCGGGTCTTCAAGGTCGAGGTCGAGTAAATAGCCTGAAGGTTACCCTCTCGTAAACGTAGGTAGAAACTCCTCTGTGGTCTAGAGGTTAAGACCACCGGTTTTACATCCAGAGATTCCGGGTTCCATTCAAAACAGTAAAAGCGCAAGGAAAAACTAGGGGTACCAAGTTTTTCCTTTACGTAAAAGGGGTACCTTTATAAACACATAAGTTTAAGATTTGGTATAGTTTAATTTAATATGGAGAAATTATGAAAAATAAAATACCTATAAGTAAAGCCGTTGGTTCCGGCTGCATTAGCAGTCAATAGCAACCACCAATCCGCACGGGGCCCGCGTGGTGGTTTATGGCCAGTTCTCCCTATCCATCCATAGGGAAGGCTTGTGCCCCAGCAGTGGGGACATAAAAATGAGCTGATGAGGATGAGGATGGGGAATGATAAAATTGATGTATAGTGTGTTGCAAAAAAAATCCAAGTTAAATTGGTACAAACTGGATAGGATTTCAATCTGTCAATATCAAACACAACATATTAGTATTGAATATTTATATAAAATATTAATATTTATATTCGATTCCTGGCTGGGTCTGGTGGTCGTTAAATTTTTTCACTGTATTTTATATAAATATTTAATTCAGCTTAAGTGTAGCAATTAACACTTAAAAATAAAAGTAAAAATTTACTATAGCGTTGTGTTATCAATTTGTGGTATTCATCTGCAAAGATGAATCTGCATGTCCATCGGTTGCATATGCCTTTGGATAGATGGCACTAATGTCGCTCTAAAGCATTAAAAAAAATCTAAAAGCAGTGACAAAATTCAGCGCTTACGTCAGCCTTCCCGGTAGCATAATGGTCAGTGCAGCCGCCCGGATTGCGGAAGACCCGGGTTCGATTCCTGGCTGGGTCGGGTGGGCGTTTAATTTTTTCACTGTATTTTATATAAATATTTAATTCAGCTTAAGTGTAGCAATTAACACTTAAAAATAAAAGTAAAAATATATTAGTATTGATTTTTTTAATTTTTCCTCGAATTTCAGACTCTGAGCGAATTAGTACCTAAATGATGATTATGTATTATAATCATTGTCTATGTGTACTTGGTTATCCCTAACATATCCACTTTCACATTAAACCACATAATTACGCACTACAGCGCAATCTTCTAGCAGTTATGTTGATGACACTTAAACTCATGTTACTCATGTTACGCAATATAGGTACGCTATACTGAACTATCTAATTATGTTGAGTACCAAGAAATAATTACCACGTTTGTTATGTTAAATAATACTGAATTTTGTTACCATAATTACGTAATCTTTGTCTATTTAAGAGGAATAGAATTAAAGCAGTGATAAGTACCTACGTACTCTCCGTATATTGTGAGAAAGTCATGGGTTTATCAGACTAAAAAATTCGTACTCCCAAAAAAGGGTAAGCGAGCATCAAATTTGAGTAAACTTGTTCAAATCATTTTTAACGCAAATTTTGTTGCGAACAAATTACAAAAACACAAATGTTGAAAAAAATTCCACGAGCAGGATTTGAACTGCACCCTTCTGACATTCCGGGTCAGGTGCTCTTCCAATTGAGCTATCGTGGTTCTAACCAGCCCGCCGAAATTATTCAACACTTTTTACTGTGACCATTTTCAACATTTGTGTTTTTGTAATTTGTTCGCAACAAAATTTGCGTTAAAAATGATTTGAACAAGTTTACTCAAATTTGATGCTCGCTTACCAAATTACGCTAAATTACGCTTACTTAATATTTCTTTTCTGTATGATGATGATGAATGATAATAAAAATGAGAAGTGAGAAATGATATAACCCCCAACCCCTCGAGTAGGTATCTCAGTAAAAATGTGGGGCTTTACTAAGTCCTCGGGCGGACTTCTTGAGAAAATTTGAAAAGTGACGTTGCACTGTTTTGTTTCATTTGCCAACACTCATGCACACTCACGAACACTTAACGGTTAATATTCCACCATTATTTCACATTAATATTAGATATAACACAAATTTTCGAAAAAAAAACAAAACCGCAGACATGACTCCTCACTTCCCGCCAAGAAGTCCCACTACTATGGTTATTAATAGCAAGCAAGTATTTGTGTTTTAAAGTAATGGGAAGAATTTTGCATATTTTAAATAACTTTGTATAATTTCCATTGCGGCTGTTTTTAGTTTTTTTATTTGCGAGTAGTTTTAAAAATAATAAGTATTCGCTAAGAACTTTAAAAAACAATATGATGTTGATAATCTTGTTGCAGATGATACTGGGAACGTAAGGTGATGTATCGATCGTGTCTGAGCTCAATAATTAGATGCCATCTTGTCATGTCATAATGTTGATGACGAAGTTGTTGACATTGAATAGAGCTTCTTTGCCTTATAAAGTAAAGTAGATAGTGTTGACATGGACTAATAGTATATATCAGCCCATGGTGTTGACACATTTCGGCGAGTGGGACAAAGCCACCATAGCGTAATTTGACTTTGACAGAGAGTGTGGGTTTGAATCCCGCTCGTGGAAATTGTTTCAGCACTTTTTCAACTAGTAATTTATTCGCAACAAAATTTGCGTAAAATTATATAAGTACAGTGAGGAGCTCGATGGCGCAGTGGTTAACCCTTAATCTCTGTCGATATATAATCTATAATCTTAATCGGATGGGGGACCAAAAATTTATCATCTCGAGCTCCTCCGTGCTTCGGAAGGCACGTAAATCCGTTGGTCCCGGTTGCATTTTAGCAGTCGTTAAAAACCAATCCGCACTGGGCCCGCGTGGTGGTTTATGGCCCGTTCTCCCTATCTATCCATAGTGAAGGCTCGTGCCCCAGCAGTGGGGACATAAAAATGAGCTGATGATGATGATGATGATGATGATGATGATGATGATGATGATGATGATGATATAAGTACTATATCTACATCAATTGTACATAATTGATCGAAGTCTGGCAGCTAGTGATAAGTTAATCAGTGCCTCAGTAGTTGAGGATTCCGTGTGAAGTACGCCTCCACCTTGCTCTTTGTCATCAAACGAACAAAACAAATGACAGCACCTGCGCCGATGACGTAATTCGCAAAACGGCAAAAAAAAAGTTTTAAATTAAAAAAAAATATTGAAAACGCGCAGAGAATAAAGTTATTGGGAGTTGAGAGTGTAGCAAATTTATTCTAGTTTGTCTATAGTTAAACTTCTTCATACAAAAGTAGGCTCTAAATAGACGATATTTAAGTTACAAAAACACAAATGTTGAAAAAATTTCCACGAGCAGGATTTGAACCTGCACCCTTCTGACATTCCGGGTCAGGTGCTCTTCCAATTGAGCTATCGTGGTTCTAACCAGCCCGCCGAAATTATTCAACACTTTTTACTTTGTAAGCCAAAGGCACCCATTCAATGTCAACAACTACCGTCATTAACATCCGATCAAAATATTTTTACAAATATTAAAGATCAGTTAAGAAATAAGCAAGCTATTTTATAAAATGTTCAAAATTATTTTTAAAGCAAATTTTGTTGCGAACAAATTACAAAAACACAAATGTTGAAAAAATTTCCACGAGCAGGATTTGAACCTGCACCCTTCTGACATTCCGGGTCAGGTGCTCTGCCAATTGAGCTATCGTGGTTCTAACCAGCCCGCCGAAATTATTCAACACTTTTTACTTTGTAAGCCAAAGGCACCCATTCAATGTCAACAACTACCGTCATTAACATCCGATCAAAATATTTTTACAAATATTAAAGATCAGTTAAGAAATAAGCAAGCTATTTTATAAAATGTTCAAAATGATTTTTAAAGCAAATTTTGTTGCGAACAAATTACAAAAACATAAATGTTGAAAAAATTTCCACGAGCAGGATTTGAACCTGCACCCTTCTGACATTCCGGGTCAGGTGCT
>CAUJAO010000330.1:0-14770 GCA_963082485.1 Eudonia mercurella
GTCCGTGAGAGAGTCTTAAGTGTGCGTGGCTCAAGCGCAGTATGTATGAATGGGTCTATTATTTTGTTACTTTGTTGCCTAATAATAAACGAATTGATTAATATTATCATTACGTAGGGAAAGTACCTAAATTATCGGCTATTTATCAGATCTCACGTCATTTTATCAATAGGCATGTTGACGACTGGCTTGTTGAATTTTTAAAGTTGTCACGGAGTTAATAAGTACTTGTGAAAGGATGAGGTAATCTACTTGTATTTGTCAATATTGAGTGTTTGATTACACTTAGAATACTCGTATGTTTGCACGACCAAATAAGGTGTATAATTAGTTATCAACAAGGTTATAATAGAGATAAAACTCCTTTTTTTAGTACTCAATATTAAAATTTTTCATTGCAAAACTATAATGTACACACACGCTTGCACGTCAGACTACCAGACACTGTCAAATTTCCTCAATAGACTCTGAACTTTATGTCAGAGGGGTATGGTTGAACATTTATTGAATAAAATTGATAGTTCTGGATAGTCTGATGTAAAGTGCAAGGGTCTGTATATAAGGATGGTAACAAAATATAAAGATCAAGGACTTATTATGACTATATACGAATCTTGCCAATTACTCAAAAGCGAGAATTCCGGGTACAAGCAGCAACGAAAGTCACTAAACGCTTTAGTACTTTGTCAAAGCAAGTTGTGAATCGAACAGGCGCGAAGCGCTTCTAACCAACCACAGACAACCTCTAATAACGTTATTATGACAAGTTACAAAAGTTTTCTTAGTAATGACTAGCACTCACTCAGTTACGTTGGTTCGAATTAATAAATCCAACGTGCTATGGTTTATATGGTAAGGCTTTATCCCAGCTGTGGGAAGGTTATAGACTGACCATGACAATACCATAATATCACAGACTAAATATATAATACCATGTATACGCAACTCTCTTTTATATCTATGACAATCGTTATATATTCACAATTCTTATTCAACGCTACAGTAGTGGTCGAATTACAAAGTGCTAGACCCGATATACAGAGGTCCTGGGTTCACTTCTCCGATTAAAAAAATGGATTTTATTCGCCGATTCATACCATGGTTCGAAAAAGCCAATTCAAAAAGCGTCCTTCTGCGATTCATACCGTGGTGCGAACCAGTCGTGGTGTGAATCGATGAAGTACCCTCAGTGCTTAGCCCGGGTTTGTGATCACCATTAAACCGAGTTTGGCATGCGTGGTGATTGAATCAATACCCATCAATTGTAGCGATTGCTTGATTTCAATGATAAAGGCCTTTACTCAGCTATGGGACAAATATAGATTTACTTTACTTTTTATTCACAAGATATACTTGTCAATACGTCAACATAGGTACCGACACGCCTCTGTGAGCCAACAAATATAATCATTAAAAAAAACGAGCGAGCCTTACAGTAGTCGCATATGATGTGTAACATTTGACATCTCACCTTAGTAATAAGCAATTTTAACATTATATTCTGAAAAAATGGGTCAGGTATTACACCATTTTATAACTATAAAATAAATGCAGTAAATACTCTTTGGAAGACATTTGATAGGTATATCAAAATGACCTTTGATAGTCAAATGACACAATGTGTCACTTATAATTATAATATGTCATGTTCATAATATCGATTTTAAATTTACAAAATGGCGCGCGCTTGCTCGCTTCCCCGACTTCCTGTTACACTGTTACACATACTTCCGTCCCATTTTACGAAATCACTCCCACAAATTGCTTATGTAGAAAGCGAGCGGAAGGATGTAACACATCAAAAACATAGCGTCCTACTTTGAAGCGTACAAAGTAATTTATTATGTGTTCTGCTAAATATGGAGAAACATAGGGCGTGTTAATCCCAAGGGAAAAGTCAAAGGGCGTAGTGAGTCTTATAGAAGCTTGTAATATTATCTTTAAGCCCTTTCTGCGGTTAGGGCTTTCGTACAATGATATGAGGGAAAGCCAACACGTATGAGGCAGGAGAGAAATCTGAGTAAAAGCTTGTAACTACTTGTACCGTTTTGGTTAGTTTTGTTAAAGTCAAAGTTAAGATGTATATTAATTTCATTAATTACGTTTTAGTAAGTGTTGCGTTGTTAGCAAAATTAAGGACTATAACTTTTTAAAATTACGAAAGAATAAAATTAACTCGAGGAGCTCGATGGCGCAGTGGTTAACGCGCCCGGTCTGCGAGTGCTGAGGTTAAGCAACTTTCGCAAAGGCCGGTCATCGGATGGGTGACCAAAAACATATCATCTCGAGCTCCTCCGTGCTTCGGAAGGCACGTATAGGCATTGGTTCCGGTTGCATTAGCAGTCGTTAACAACCACCGCACCGCACTGGGCCTGCGTGGTGGTTTATGGCCCGTTCTCCCTATCCATCCATAGGGAAGGCTCGTGCCCCAGCAGTGGGGACATTAAATGAGCTGATGACGATGATGATGATGATTACAAACATTATATTATTTCACTAACTGAGTTAGTAACGAAAATAATAGAATTCATCAACGGAATGAGTTAATTGAAAAGGATATCGTATATAAGTACCTACGTGACAAGGTGACACTTTAAAACGCATAACGTTTATTGTCATAATTTCGATTGCCATACATCATATGGCATAAATATCAAAAAGCATAATATTATTTGGCATAATATTTTATTATGCATAAACATAATAACGCAGAATTTTTGAAAGGCATAATGTAAAAAATCATAATCGTCAAAATCTATATTTTTGTTTGACATAATTTTATTAAGCATACTTTAAAACGCATAATTTTACTATGCATAACTGTTAACATTCATAATTTTGTTTTGACATAATCTTATGTTGTTTTAAGGGGTGTATTTCATTTCATACAATTACAAATGAACTAATTTCAAAGGATATAACGTTCATTGGATATAATTTTTACTTGGTCTAAATACACTTCTTATAAAAACATTACATATATGATTCACTTGCTATAATTTTACTAAGTTAAATTATGTTATTTTTAATATACCTAAATATCATTTAAACCTTAATTTGATTTAAAATATAGTCTTAAAAGTTAATACGTTGCATTTTTAGTAATGTTGTGCTACAAAAGTCAGTGACAGAAACGAATCGCTACAAATCCGACTCCACGTAGTCTTGTCTGTCCTACCCCTAGAGTGTAATTAAGAAGCGCGTAGGCGCGGAGGGGCGAGGCGGCCCGCAAGCTGAGGAGCAGGTGGTTTTAAAGCTAGCCGACGCGGCTGAGGCTGGCCGGCGAAGCCGGCCAGCAAGCCGAAGCTGCGGTGGAGAGCGAAAACCATCTGCGACGATAAGCTCGCGTGGGACCGCCGGAGCCCCGCAGCGCCGGAGCCGTGACAGAAACCATGCCTGCTGCATGTTGCATGCTTGCTTGCATGGTTCATGCTTGCTTGCATGGTTCATGCTTGCATGCATGCTGCTAGCTTGCTTGCCTGCTGCTTACTTGCTTGCTTGCATGCTGCTTGCATGCTGTTTGCATGCCGCATGCTTGCTGCATGCTTGCTGCATGCTTGCTGCATGCTTGCTGCATGCTTGCTGCATGCTTGCTGCATGCATGCGTGATAAGGTGTAGTAAATAAAACAACATTTTAAATCAAAATATTTATTATAGGGTATATTATAATTTGTCAGTTTATGCTTATCAAATGTATGCCTTTTGAAAATTATGCCTTTTAAATGTTATGGAAAATTTAAATTATGCCTTTTGTTAATTATGATTATTGCAATTATGCCTTTCCATGATTATGCCTTACAGATTTCGGCCATATGATGTTATGCGTTATGAAGTTATGCTATAAAGACTTATGGCAAGTGACGATTATGACCATGAACATTATGCATTTTCAGTTTATGCCTAAAAACGTTATGCGTTTCAATAGGTAACCACGTGACAATAATACTTACACTATGATAATATCAGCAATCACGAATGTGGTTCTCACATATAGTTTTAGCCACAGGTTATTATTTCAACAAATACATTTAACCAAACAAGTTGTAAATAATAATATTAGACAATATCACATAGGTATGTACCTATTTGATATTGTCTAATATTATTATTTTGTTCTGATCCCAAGGTAAGTAGCTAAAGCGCTCGTTTTATGGAAATCAGATACAACTACGGTACCATAATAAACCCAGACCCAACACATTATCGAAAAGTTAGTTTTTTCGATATTGACCCGACCGGGAATCGAACCTAGGACCTCAGAGTTCGCCGCCGCCCAGAGTCCGGCGTGCAAGCCACTCGGCATCGGAGGTCGTCAATATTAATCGGGAAAAATCTCACAACAGCCATAATCAAATTTAAAGTTTAAAACGTTACAGTACTTAACTCTAATAAATGAAACATCTTTTACGGATCTAGTCGCGTTTATTTTACACATTACCTACTTATTAATGTTTAGCCTGACGTTTCGAACCCTTTGCAGGGTCCGTGGGTGGTCACAGAGAGACTGAGTTGTTGGTCGTCTCATAATTAGTTAGTAGCTTGTATACCCTCATTTAAGTTTAATCAGGTGCGTTCCGTTTTACGCAGAAAGAGCTTACAGTATCTTTTGCTCTGGCAGTATGGTGTTGGGGCTGGGATTCAATATTTTGTATGATGGGATCCCAGGCTGGTGGTAGATTTATTAAAAAATAATGTAAAAAATAAATGCGAGTAGATCCGTAAAAGTGGTTTCATTTCAATGTGTAGTGTTCGCGCAAAATTTAGAAAACAATATAACTTTAGTAAAATTTTGCTTTAGGAACTGAATAGCCAGCTACAAGTTTTAAGGACCACCAAAGCGCGCAGTAGGCTAATGACATTTTGTGTAAATCTAAATATTTCGTAGAAATGATAAACACTATTAACAAAAAGCATACATTGTTGTCGTGGATCATTATTGATTGCATCATTTATTGGGCATTTGACCTTGACGCGTTGAGTATCTTGTTAACTGTTCCGTACCAAGCACAAGATTACTCGTAGCGGGCATAGTTGTAAATAGCCAAGGAAATCACTATTTATAAAGTCTACAATCATGTCACAGTCAGGGCTTCATACCGGTACCAAGCCCTGGCGCCCCCCGGACTCGATTACTATGCTCTTTCGCTCGCACTTACACTGAAAAAAAATATTTTCTACAATACTACCAGAATGTATAGTTGATCTTATTTTGTCTTTATTACAATATTTAAGTGACTATAACAGTTTTTTTAGTAACGTATGCTTTAAAATTATTTGTCGAAACAATTCGTATTGTAGACTTTACGGCGCTATTATAGTTAATGTGATATTGTAATGATTACATCCATATATAGTAGTAGGAACATACTGCTTTGTTTAGACATTACTATACTGAACAATTTGTAACCTTAACTAGATGAAATGTTGCAATAACAACTTTGCAGAGTAATAGATACCCACTAAATAAAATTTTACAGTATATTTAGTACCAAAAACGAAATGAAGTGTTCCGTCTACAATGCATTTCGTAAAGTCCGGGGGCCGCGGGGCCGGGCGGGGACCCCGCCCGGCCCCGCGGCCCCCGCGGGGTTGAATCGGCCATGTTTTTTTCATTCTGTCCAAGCCGATTTCGCAGCGCACAAGTCTGGTTGAAATTTTTTAATATAAGATTCTTATAATAAGAAAAGTGTGGCCCAGCAAGGGTATAATGAACGAAGACATAGTCAAAATCCTCACGGATTGGTCGCTAGAGGAGTACATCAACGTATTCAAAGGTAAGTAGGTACCTACATAACTCTTTATACTCCTGCTTATTTCTGAAGTATTTATTTCTCGTGTGGTATTAATTGATGAGCTTGAGTAATATTCAGTGCAACTAATAAGTAGGTATGTATGTAACTACCTAATTAACTTGTGTCTGAGGTCTATCTAGTGCCTGCCTATGTACCTACTTTACTAGGGTCACAGTGTTGGTAGGTAGGTATGGGGCCCACCCAGCGCATCACGCGGCTAGGTCGCCCGCCGCGGAGGTCGCCCGCCGCGGCCATTAATTCTTCATACTCGTGGTCTCTGACCGCTGGCCGCCTTGTTAGTACCTACGCGCACTTGCCTAAGTCACGGAAGAATTTAGTTGGCCGCGGCAACCTGCCCCCCAACCGCCTAACACTCGCTTTCGATCGCTTTGAAGGCGAGGCGAAGAGGAGGCGTCATCTTGTCATTTCGAAAGCAATATCAAAAGCTATAGGCTATAGCTTTCGATATTATTCGATATTATATTAGTAGGTAAGCGAGGCGAGGGCTTCGCTTTCAAAGCGATCGAAAGCGAGAGTGTTAGGCGGTTGGGGGGCTGTCCGCGGCGACCTGGCCGCGTAATGCGCTGGGGACATAAGCATCTAAGAACAGTACTCATGTAGTACGCTAAAAAGTACCTAGGTATACAGCCAACAAATGACTAGGTATTCATTTCATCATTTCAAAATTAATTGTAAGGTTTTTTTTTTCTTATAGAAAACAAAATAGATGCAGACACATTAAACCTCTTAGACCGGGACATGGTGGCTCAATTAATTACGCCTATAGGTGATAGGGCCAAATTTCAAAAAAATCTGTCTCTTTGGCAGAAGGTGTCTAATGACAGTTCATTATCCCTGGTAAGTGTTAATATCTTTTTAAATCAGGTATAAGTAATTACTAAACTCACAAAACATAAACTCCTACATAAAGGTACTTTTAAATTTTATCTTATGTACTCTCCCTACCTACCTGAGCAACAGAAAACTTATTTTCAGTCAAACTTTGCTCGTAGTTTGTAATACACACTTTTAAACTTCCGCGTTAATTCCGGTAATTATAAACTATATTAATAATTAATATTTTAACTATATTAATAAATAATTTATGCAAAGTAAAGGTAAAGTATGCCTTTACTAATGTTTAGAGTTGATCCCCGTTTAAATATTGTTGGCTAGTTTGCTCTGAACGGGTAGTAATAAAAATTATTGACAATTCAAAAGAGAAGAGTTTTAGGTATTACTATGTAAATTATCATATTTTATTTTTAACACATCTGTTTCTATTTTAGAAAATTATTGAATGTGAGGACTTTTTACAAAACTCCTCAAATGTGTCGTTTTTGAACGACAAACACAGAGCAAACAGTTGGAGTGAATTATATTTGTCTGATGAAGAAACAAGAAAGCAAAAAGGAAATATTTGTTCTGCTGCCACAACCGTCACAAGCATCAAAGATACAGATCAAACAACAGTTCTTCTTTCACCACTGTCTACATATTCAAGTTCCTATGCAAAGGAATTTAAAGTAAGTCTATTACCTACTCTGGTTGCACATACACCCTTAAGTATTTGGCCTTTTATTCCTTTAATCCCTTGAGAGAACTAGTGTATTCAAAGAACTTTTTGTATGGTACATATTGAGCAAATGCCTGGGCTTTCTTTCTTAGATAAACATTAATTAGTACAATAATAAACAGGAGGTTCGGGACAAAAAAATATCCTACAGAATGTGAACTTTTTGATTTTATAAATGGCTACATTCTTGTCCCCAGTTCCTGTAGGATTATGTAGGTTTCAGAATTACTTGAATTGAAATGAAATATATACATATATACATTTAGGTATATATTAAATGTCATATTCATACATGAAATGAATTATTTCCTGTGGTCTTTTAATTTGTTAGGTAGGTACCTATTTATTGCAAATGTGAGTTAAGAACCTTTTGTTTTCATTACAGCCCCTTCAGGATATACTCAATCAAAGCTTTGATGGCAGAAACATTTTAAAATTACATAAAGAAGAGGGAGTATTATCAAGTAACAGCCGCAGGAAGCTTTGTAACTTAATAATTCATCATTTGTTAGCAGATGATGTAAATATCAGAATACCTCATGAAACCCTATTTAAATATGCTCAAGAAATAAAAGGTATATTTGATAAAGAAAATGCTAGCACATATTATGTGCCATAATTGGTGGTCATATGTGCCATAATCAAAAGCTATAATTGGTGGTTTATTACTTTTATCAGGGCCATAATTAAATGAAGTAATTCTTTTATTTAATGTATCTAACGAAAATAATTTTAAATCATTTATATAAATATGAAGTAAAAGTACTAAATCGTATTTGCTATTTTGTACGCACAGGCAAAAGTGTTGAAAGAAGATAAAACTGAAGATGTTCAAGATAAACATATTTTGGAATCAAATGAAGGTAAATATACTTTATATAAAAAATATATATTCGGATGTTATGACGATGGTAGTTGTTGGTTTCAAAGTAAAAAGTAAATAGTGTTGAATAATTTCGGCGGGCTAGTTAGAACAACGATAGCTGAATTCGGAGAGCACCTGACCCGGTATGTCCGAAGGGTGCAGGTTCAAATCCTGCTTGAGAAAATTTTTTCAACATTTGTGTTTTTGTAATTTGTTCGCAACAAAATTTGCGTTAAAAAATTATATAAACAAAAACATTTTATACTTTATATAAATGAAATTGAAATAGGAAATGAACTTTTCTACATTGTCTCTAGTTTTGGTGGTTGTAGTACCATTCTTACTTCTGATTTCTATAACACAAATGATTTACCCCGGGATCAGAGTAATGTGATATTGTCCAACATTTATACTTGTTTAATTAAGTAATCAGTTAACAGACTAAAACTATAATGATGTAAACTTATATATGATAAACTTATTTTATTATTATTTTTAATATTACAGATTTAGAACAACATCTTCACTGGCTAAAAAATTCGACTGAACCTTGGGAATTAGTTGAAAAAAAATGGCAGATCACAACCACTTTCAGGACCACGAAATTAAACACAACTGATAAATCAGTAGCACAGTATTTCTCAGAATTCCCTGTGCTACAAAAGCCAGCCGGTTACCAGTTACTTCTCATAGACTTTAAACATCTTTACCCAGGGAAAGAAACCTTGATATATGAAAATTTTCCTGTCTTAAAACATAAGATACTAAGCTACGCAGAAAAAAAAGCTGATCGTGACCCTGCATTAAGAGAAATTATTCAAGTACAGAATACATATGGTTAGTATTTAATATTTATGGTAAATATTTTATGTTTGCCTCATGTCACTATTGTAAACAATTTATCTTAATATCAAATAATTATAACATCATCCTTTTGAGGGGATCTATGTAAATATTTTTTTCCATACATGTATCTGGTATTTTATACCCATAATAATATATAAAACACATTTATTTGCGTGCATGCATGTTTATTTTTACAACTCCCGTGTAATTATCATTCCATTTTCATTTTAAATTAAGTAGGTACCATAACACAGAAATTATGTTAAGAAGTTATTGTGTTTACAGATAAGGACGATGTAAGGGCTACTGAAGTAAACACATTAAGAGCATTGTTGACATTGCCACTGTTGTTGGGAAACCCACTAGCAAAAGGAAGAAAATCTAGCTGGCGACCATCAAAACAAGAAGCAAGTGAGGGATTTATTACTCACATCTGCACCTCAGCAGATCTACTCACTACCATTAAAAGAAGGAGAGATAAGTTCCAACAACATAATATTACTTTACAACCTTTTATTATTATGATAGGACGGGACTATATGAGCATTGAAAAATATTATGTGGTAATAAACGACACCTTCTATTTGCTGCACACAATTCTAGATGCTGTTGATGTATGTTTCAAATCAATCCAAGTTCTAAATTGTAGATATCCAATAGAATGTGTATCGACTTGGCAGTTTATCCAAAAAGGTGTGTATCAAATACAAACACCTTGGGACAAAAACTTTGTTTCTATTAATTCATTGTTATCTGATATTGGTATAGATATTTCATAATGCCAAACTGTTTTTTGTGTCGCTTAGTTTTACCAGATATCAAAAGTTTTTTTACTTCATATTTATATAAATGATTTAAAATTATTTTCGTTAGATACATTAAATAAAAGAATTACTTCATTTAATTATGGCCCTGATAAAAGTAATAAACCACCAATTATAGCTTTTGATCATTTCAAAAAAATAATATTAAAATGTCTGCTTCGGAAATGTTTTGTTTTATAAGATATTTTGGCCTTCTTATTGGGGATTTGATTCCGTCTAATGATTGCATATGGGATTTATTTGTACTATTAAGAAAAATCCTTGATATAGTTATGTCTACCACTATTCACAAGGACAGTTGTGATTTGCTGAAGTGTTTGGTTTCAGAACACCACAGGTTATATCTTTTGTATAGTAAAAAATCTTTAACTCCTAAATTTCATTTTTTAACCCATTACGACGAAATGTTGCGAAAATTTGGACCATTAGTTTCTATTTGGTCAATGCGGTATGAAGCAAAACACCGCATTTCTAAATTATGTGCTAATGTATCCAATAGTAGAAAAAATATTTGCAAAACATTGGCAATAAAACACCAATTACTATTAAATGAACCGTTTTTGAAAGGCAGTTTAGATGAGAAGATCAAATTAGGCCAGACAAAACTAGCAAATTTGGATATAGTAAAAAAAATAAAACAAAGCTTTAATTTAACGTATACTGGTGATGATATATTAGAAGTAAATTGGATTGATGTTAATGGGACCAAATACATTAGAAATATAACTATAACGGTGTTTTTAAATGAAGATGACCTTATGCCATTGTTTGCATTAATTGAGAAAATATATGTTGAAGTAAATCATAATAGCTATAAGGATATTATTTTTGAGTGTAGTTTATATAAAACTTTGTTTTTTAATGAAAGACTTTACGCTTACGAAGTTGAACAGACTGAAACTATTAGTTTTTATAAGTATGAGTCATTATTTAGCTACTTGCCAAATTGTGTATGTGTTACGCCTAATAATAGGACACATATTGTTGTTAGATAAAACTGATTGTTAATAATTCCGTTATTGTGATGATATTGTTTTATAATTAACCGCTAAGTGTTTAATTATAAGTCTTTATTTTAATAAAATACACCACCAAATCAAGTCAAACTGACTGACACTATTTGTTGTAATACAATGGACTGCTATATAATCTACTCGAACCATAGCATATGTTTCCTTAAAAGTTATCCATCAGACCCTTAACCATTTCATGTCATTCAAACAATACTATTAGTTTCAAACCTAATCAGGCTTGGTTTGAGTAGGTTTTTTTGCAGTCCAGTGCAGAATAATTATTTAGCTATGAAGTCAAGTGGATAATATACTTATTAGCTAATTCTCTTGTTAGCCCATGACTATATGACCAAAAACAACCATTTAATCCAAGATTCAAAATACTACCATAATAATTTAAAAAGTGAAAAATTTTAAAAAATATTGCACAAAATCGCTACGTCTTGCATAAGCATAGCGTTACGGTATTAATGCATTCTCTGACTCCGGGAATTAATGAGTTTGAATGATGAATGGAAGAAGTGACGATTTTCGTGCAATATTTTTAAAAAATTTACTTTTTTAATTATTATGGTAGCAATTTGAAACTTGTTTTAAATTATTGCTGTCGGTCTGCAGGTTTTGTCATTTTAATCCTTTGTAAAAATACTCGTGAATTCAAACATCTTTTTGTATGAAACCATCCCTGAAATCGTTAGAAAAAATTTTGCTGATCCGTATACGAAATATCATTTTCTTTCTAACGATTTCAAAGTTGATTTGATACAAAAGGTTGTTTTTTTTTATTAACATTTATTGTTTCTTTTTGATAAATTTACGTTGTAAACATTTTAAAAATAAGTACCATTGAACTCTCTTATACAGGATAAATTGCGCAAATTTTCTGGAGCGACTCAGAATCGGTAAGTAAACAACTTTCTCACAGTAACATGGGTAATCTGTCAAAAAATTTTGGACTTCCCATACTTTTAGCCTAATTTGTATGAAGTCTCAAAATTTTTGACATATTTTAACCCATGTTACTTTGAGAAAGTTGTTTACTTACCGATTCTGAGACGCTCCAGAAAATTTGCCCACTAGTAAAAAAAAATCCTGTACCTAATACATATTTTTGAATTTGACTGTACCAAATTGTACATGGGTTACGCTTACGCCTAAATAATAGGGTGTGCACATTGATGTTAATGTTATTATGAACATATCGTTATTGTTTTTATTACTTAATATTTAAATAAAAAGATGATTGTGATAAAATATTTTTTTTATTTCTATGTAGGTACCTACTCTCTTTGACATTGCTAGCAGTATACCAATACTGAACGTAACTAAATATGTGCTTATTTTATATTATATCATTTATTAATAATGGGGCACATGCTTTGTTACGATCAGTACCTATATACTGATAACAATGTCAATAACCCCTACTGCATCTACCAACAGTATAGTAGGTGTAAGATGATATGTATAGTAGATGCTACATATAGGTATAGTAGGTACAACATATATTACAGTAGGTGCAAACTATCTGTACGGTAGGTGAAACAATGTGTATATTAGAATCGACGAGTCCTATATGTTGGTGTAACAGGTCTTTATAGTAGGTGAAACATTTTCATAGTAGTAGCAACGTTTCTGTAGTTAGCGCAACAAATATTTATGGTAACAAGTACTAAAACCAATGGACATACTACAAAATATATTGTAAATACTACCATAATATCATGTAGAGCCTAATGGAGGTTATGTAAATAAAACAAGAAATTTTTGTTGCAGACAACATATATTATAGTGTACTATACCATAACAAATTGTGTCGTAAACTATTTGTATCGTAGCAAAAACAATAACATTTAACTATAATTGTGTAGTAGACCTTACTAACCGTCAGGGTTGTCACATATAGCACTATAAAAATTGTACAGTGTACGAAAATTCTCGTTGGAGTAACAATTTTTTTTTTCAGTGTATGTAAACGTCTATTTGCTCTCAGTATTAGAACACCCACATTATACCGATCAAATGGTCAATACCTGTATAATCGATATCGATACCAACTCGAGTATCGGTACTGTATATATTCTAAACATTACGAATCGAATACGAATCACACAGAAGCTTATGCAGAGACAGGGCCCCAGTCTTCACACTGTTCGTTTTACTCTTTTTGTTTGTTTCTTTTTTTTAATTTTTTTGTAGACTGTCTGTCTTATTTTTTTTTGTGAATCATGTGTCGTGTGTGTTTGTTAGCAAATGTATTTTCATTCTTTCTTTTTTCATCTTTCTTAGAAGAAAATTTGAGTTCCAGAGAAACCTCACAGTACGCGCCATGTCGATACCGAGTTATCATTTAAGTTGTAATTTCTATTATTCGAAACAGAAAAACAAGCAAGATTCAAGGGCGTAGGAGTTTCATACATAAGAATTCATTGGTTCTGTGAATTATGCATGCTACTGTATGGAGGTAATATTACTATATTTGGGGTAACCGCGCATTTGGGGTATCGAATCAGCATAGAAATACCGAAAATCTAAATAATAAAATCCTACTATATTTTCGGTAACATACTTACTGCCTTTTGTTTACGTTTTTTTTATTAATTAAATAGTTCTGTGTATCTTATTATCTACTCATCAATTGTTTAAACTTCTTGCTTGGCGAGCTGTACTTTCTTTTTTTTTATTTTGCTAGGTAATATAAGCAAACATTAGGACAAAACAATTGATGATGCCATTTCATCCATTGGACGACTTATTGTAAGTAGACAAAGGGTGTACTGCAGGGATCGATCCTGGGACCTATTTTGTAAAGAGCTGTTATAATAAATAATGTTAATAACTACACAAATGGCATTCAATTACATATATCTTTTTAATCTTAAAATACGCTTAAGACAACTGCATATATCAATGAGGATTCGAAAACGCGTAATCTTAAATCGATCGTAATTCTCCATTACAATACATAACGCCAACAAGACAAAGTACATGATTTTTGGTACAAAAACCTAATTTTCAAGATTGTTTCGTAGAATGCAGTTTCAGCCATTTAGGACGAGGCTACTGCGCTCAGTATGTCATGTATCCGCTGATACATGCAGCTTGAAGTTTAGGCTTAGTAAAAGATGAACTGAAGTTTGAACGTCACGTGAAATATATAGTTGTTTCTATACACTTTAAGTGCTACTTACGAGTATAGAGTCGTATATTTAAGCACTAATATTCTCTTTCTTGTCATGAGTTCGACTCATTGGTTGGTCGTCTATATGATAGCGTATTGAATACTTAGATTATTGAATAAAATGTCTACAAAGAGTACAAAACGTATACGCACGTAATTTCTTATTTTACGTTCGTCTTTGCAGTCACCTTACGCCATTTTTATTGACCAATAATGTTTTAATAGTAAAGTAGGTACCAACGCCAATTACATGTGGCGACTCTGACGTTCGGAGTGATAAAATCACAGAAACCATAGTACTTACATTCTAGATTTTGTTGGGCTCGCCAAAACTTTCGTGAACGTGTATGTGTTGGCAAATTAACAAAATACAGTCACTTCACTTTTAAATTCTTTCAGAAGATGTTACGTGCAGTCTGTTAAAACCTTACATCTTTTCTAAGGCGGCATGAACTACATTCCTTTGCTTTCTCTACCGTAAAGAGAATAAGTTTAGCGAAGCTACCACGCTAGCCACTACTGATCTTCTCGACAATGTAATATTTCCCCTATCAAGTATCAAGAATACGCTGGTTAGAAGTAAAGAACTCGCTTCATCGAAAGTACCAAGCGTCGCCGGAATTTTATGACCTATAAACTACACTGCGCTCACTTAGTGCGGAAGATTTTATC
>CAUJAO010000331.1:0-28236 GCA_963082485.1 Eudonia mercurella
CACAATACAACCTAAAAAAGCACAACAACAACAAACAGGTAAGATACTTTAAACTACATACTAGTATTACACGTATTTTTGGGTCTTGTTGTCAGACAATCGCTTTTTATAAGATTAATTCTAGGGCAGTTTATCTCAATATTTTTTTGTTTCAGATGCTGACGATTTCTTCGACCAAGAGCTGCACCCGCTGAAATGGAAATATTTAAAAGTACCTCGAGATCTTGAATCACCATTTGAAAAGCGCAAGAACAGTCGGGAACGCTTAAAGAAAATTTTTGGTTAGTTAGTTGATTTTTAACTCAAGAAAATGATGTTTATGTTTTTAAGTATGATGAATATAAAGGATGGGGTTTTGATTTATTGTTAGTTTAATAGTTTTAAAATTTAATAATTAAGGATATAACTTGATTTCTTTTAATAATTCAAGTGTTGAAACATTTCATAATAGATGAATTGTGTTACATTAAACTTATGGTCAAATACTTACTGGTTTTAATTTTTAATTCATTTTTTTCGGTGAAATGCTACATGTGACTTGGGAAGGAGTCCACCCTCGTAAGGCATTAGCTAAAACTCCAATTCGATACATGTAACATGGAGAAACGGGGGCGAGGCATCATGCTGTTCAAGACTCATGATGCCACCTTGCCTCAGCAGGATCTGACCCGGTCTGCTGAGGGATGTCTCTCTGGGCTCCGACCAGAGGACTTAATGGAAGGAGGGCATGAGGGCGCCAACCCTCATGTTGGTCAGCGAGAGGCATTATGTGAAGTTGTGGATCGCGCCACAACCACCACTCTTCAACCTCCGGGAGTAAGTGCCAATGCTCGAGGAGATGACTGTGAAAGCAGTTCGTCTGGCATTAAAGTGTTAACACGCTCAAAAGCGTTTGATCTTTTCAAAGGAAACGCTCGGGATTTGCCGGTAGACGAACGAATCGATGTTGTTTTTAATTATTTTGGCCCAGATTTTGAATTGTCATACAATAAAAACCAATTCAAAAGCATACTAGCAGCATTTCTTAGTAAATCTCGCGATTTGCTTAAGCAGTGCAAGGGAAATGAGCCTTATTTTAAAAAAAAACACGACATCTGGCTTAGTGGTACCCTAATAAGTGGTCAGCTAAAAAAAGAAAGCGACGAAACAGAAACGCTAAGCCCAGAGTCTAAAAAGTTTAAAAGTTTGAGCAGGGCTCAACAATCTAGGTCAAAAAGGAAACTTAAGGACACTCTACAAGATAAACCTACGTCAATGAAAGTTCAAGCTTTTGTGAAATCACTTAAAATAAATCATAACCCTCTACCCCATCAATCAGCAAAAAGCTTAGAAACTATAATCAGCTTATGCCTTACATCAGAAACTGCAGCAGTGGATATTTTGAACAAAATTCAGCAGTCATCTGAGCCATACACACCTGAAAATGCACTTTCTATCTTCATTGATAGAAATTTAACTGTTCAAACATATAATGAGTTTCGTTTGGACCATAAAAATCGTGGAGATGACATATACCCCCCTTATTACAAATTACTTGAGGCAAAAAAAATGTGTTACCCTGACCGAATCCAAATATCAGAATCTGAAGCATCTGTGCCTGTTGAAGAGTTATTGCAGCATACTTTGAATCGTATACTTCAATTAACTGATGAAGTTTTCAACAACTATTGTGAAAATAAAAACATCCAAACAATAGAATGCAATTTCATAGGGAACTGGGGATTTGATGGATCTACTGGTCAGTCTTTATACAAGCAATCCTTTTTAGATAAAGATGTGGACGAAAATAGTATGTTCGCGACTACTTTCGTTCCACTACAAATTACAACGAATAACAGTATGGACATATTTTGGATGAACCCTTCGCCGCAGTCATATCGTTTCTGTAGACCAATTCATATTCAGTACAAAAAAGAATCCAGCGAATTGGTACTAAACGAAAAACAAATCATACAGGAACAAATAGATAACCTCACCCCCTTCCATATGGAAACATCAAAAGGCCACAAAATAAAGATTCATTGTCAATTGGTTTGTGCTGCTATAGACGGCAAGATTTTAAATATGCTTTTGAATACACCATCTCAGCTTCGCTGCCCATATTGTCATTTGACTTCCAAGCAATTCAATAATATTGACAAGGCTTTTTCGACACCGATTGTAGATGACAGTTTATTGGCTTACGGGGTTAGCCCTTTACATTTCTGGATTCGATGTTTGGAATTTGTACTAAAACTTGGATATAAAGTCGAAATTAAGAAATGGCGCGTCAACAAAAACTCCAACGAAGGCCGCTTGGTAGAAGAGCGGAAAAAAAAAATTCAATCCGAAATAAGGGAAAAAGTGGGTCTCTTAGTGGATGTAGTGCGTCCTACTTCAGGCTCTACAAACGACGGAAACACGGCCAGGACCGCGTTTTCAGATCAACATCGCGGAATACTTGCTGAAATTTTAAATCTTGACAAGTGGCTTTTGGACCACTTATATATAATTTCAACAGTATTGTCCAGTAATTTACCGATTGATACTGAAAGATTTGCAGCGTTCTGTAAAAACTTGGCCTATAAATACATTGAAAAATATGCGTGGCATCCCATGACAGTCAAACTACATAAGATTTTAGTTCATGGTGCTAAAATTATTGACTCGTCATTACTACCCGTCGGAATGTTATCAGAACAGGCAGCAGAATCACGAAACAAATTCTGGCGATTTGATAGAGAACATCATACTCGGAAAATCAGTCGTGAAGCCACAATATCCGATTTGTTTCACAGAGCTTTAGAATCGTCAGACCCGGTCATTTCCGACTATACATCAATTAAAAGAAAACGCAAAGCAAAAAAAAATCCGTTGCCGGCATTAGCAGTTAGTCTACTGAAACCTGTGAATGTATATGAAAACAGTACCTCATTTTAAGCAGATGACGAAAATTTGGTTATTCCGAATGAAAGCGAATAACCAAAAAGCATTTACTTACATGCATTTTAACCACCGATAAAAATAAATATAAGTCCGGATATTCGGAGGTGACAACCCTAACCAAAATATAAAAACACCAATATATTTTGAATAACGCGGAACTAGATAGTGGTTTTCATAATATTGATAGAATAACGTATGAAGAATATACTGTAAAAATATCTCGCTCTAATATGGCATTATACTTGAAATAATAAATATAAATGAAATACGAAAAAAACATTATTATTTAATAATCTGTTAACATTACATATTCCAAAAATGGACAGAATGTTTGTTTTTTTAAATGTAAACAATACGTTTAATCAAATTTTTAAATAGTCGTTAATTTTATTTTATATTAATGTTTTTGTGATTTTCCGGATCCGGATATAGGGAAACTTTCCATTTTTTTTTGTCGAAACTAAAGGTCGTATTGATGCCGGATTTTCAATGTAGTGCTTAGAATTATATAAACTAACGATTTTAACAATAAAAAGGGCATGAGACAAAATCGGGGTTTGTAAAACACCGTGCGCCGCAACATCACCGCGACCGATGTCGGCCTGCCGGGCCCGCCGCGACGCATATATGTTAACGAGCGACTGACGGCGACCAACCGCCGCCTATTCCACAGAGTCCGCGAGGAATGCCTTAAGCGCCGGTGGAGGTACTCGTGGACAAAGAGAGGACGGATCTTCGCGCGGCAGGATGATGGAAAGCAGGTGTACAGTTTTCGGTCGGACTCGGACATAGACCGTGTTTTTGATTTGGCACCCGTTCCGCGAGATTATTAGCCCTGAAATGGTAATACGTTATTGTTCTATTGTGAAAAGGAAAAATAAAGACACAAGCCTGGCCAGAATTATTATATTTATAACAGCAATATCTTATCTATATACTATATGCACATCATTAATTTCTATTTCATTTAAAACTTATAACAGAATGTTTCACTATTTTAATTGCTATCATTTTCACATTGCATGCCCAATTGTAAATACATTGTTCTCTTTAATTTTATTTTGTGATAAGATATATCTAAATGGCGAATAAACTTTTAAAGATTGGTTTGTATAATGCAGGTTCCCTCGGTACTAATCATGATAATTTTATCGCTACAGTTGCTCGATATGACTTAGATGTACTAGCTATAAACGAAACTTGGCTTAGAGAGGGGGAGGAGGGGCGGGCGCCTGCACTGCCGGGTTACCGACTGCGTCACATTCCGCGTCCGCGTCACTCGCGTGAGCGCGGAGGCGGTGTCGGATTTTACATACGACGCAATGTCAGTGTTCGCACCTGGCCTCACCCGGTTGACCCTTTGCACAAGTTAGTGGAGCAGATGTGGCTCACATTGACCCTTAACGGAAAGAAGCTGATTATTGGCACTGCGTATCGGCCACACTGGATGAATATAGACTTATTCTTTGACGCACTCTCAGACTCCATTAGTTCAATTCCCAATTATGGTAACCTAGTACTACTTGGCGATTTTAATATTAATTTATTACAAACTCAGGATATAAATACCACCAAAATTAATACTTTTATGTCATGTCTCAATCTTTCTCAACTGGTGTCTGAGCCAACGCACTTTACTTTGAATAGCCAAACTCTCATTGATGTTGTATGTACCAATTTAAAATGTAAAAAAGTCACCTTGGATCATGTGGGTTCCCTGACTGGTCACTGTCTGGTGGTTTGCGAGTTCAACATTAAGCGTGAAAAAGTTTCTCCTAGAGTTATTAAATACAGACCAAAAAATGACATTTCTATAGACAATTTTAATAACGACCTGCAAAACATAAGATGGGATCTCATATCCAGAACCGAGTGTGTCAATGACATGGTAGGCGTTTTTAATCAATGCATCATGACTGTGTATGATCACCATGCACCCGAAAAGTCTGTCATAGTCAGGGATCGCAACCCGCCTTGGATTACAGACACAATCAAGCACATGATGAAGCTGCGCGATGAAGCTCTGGCAGACTTCCATAGGCGGAAACCAGATCGTAACAATGTATACTACAAAACCTTAAAGTCAATGGTAAATCAAGCTCTATTTCATGAAAAAGCTGCTTATTTTAAACATAATGTCAACAGCAAAATTAACAATCCTAAATTACTATGGAAGAATCTTAAAAGTACAATTTTACCCCAGAAAAAAAAATGATTTGCCTTTGTTTTTTAATAACCCTGATACTATACTACTCAAAACAAAATAAGGGCCACGAGGTATTTTGTCTGTACCATGAAAATAATAAAACCAATATTAATTTTTTTGTCTCCATAACGAAAACTAATGTTGTTTTTACCGTGTAGACCAATAAATTTATAGAATAATAATGATTAAAAAGTTTATTTGCTTTTGAAAGAAAAATCACATTTAAGGTTAAAAATAAAAACAATGTAAAGTTACTGAAAACAAAAGAAAATACTCCATGCTCATCTTTTAGTAACGGGTATGCCCCCCTCGTTTCGTTACGCACTCCTGAAGCCTGGAGTGCATGCTCTCAATCAAATGCCTGACATTTTCTATTGGAATCTCTTCCCAGGCTCTTTTAACAGCGTTGATGAGTTGCTGTTGGTTGTGGATTTCCTGATCACCATCTCTAACTCTTCGTTTCAACTGATCCCACATGTGCTCTATTGGATTTAAGTCCGGACTGTTCGCCGGCCACGGCAAGACTTGAATTTGAGACGCTTCCAGTACAAACCGAGTCGCTTGAGCCGTGTGTGCACGAGCATTGTCTTGCATCAAGATGAATCCAGGACCCGCTCGCTGGGCAAATGGGATCACATGTGGTCTGACGACTTCCTCAATATACCGCTGAGCAGTAACAGTACCCTCATTTAAAATAGCGAGCTCAGTTTTGCCGTGTAAGCTTATCCCGCCCCAAATCATTACATTTGGACCACCAAAACGATCGACTTCATGGATGCAGGCTTCTGAAAATCTCTCGCCGCGTCTTCTCCATACTCTAATACGCCGATCGTCGTTAAAAAATTTAACTTTGCATTCGTCTGTGAAGAGCACCATGCCCCATTGGTTTATGTCCCAGTCCAAATGTTGACGGGAAAATCTTAAACGATTTGCACGATGATTTCTGGTTAATGGAATACGGACAACTCGCCTTCTTGATGCCTGCTGGTCTTCATGCAATCGATTACGAATAGTTTGGTCACTGACACGAGTACCTGTTGTGAGCCGTAAACGATTTTGCAGCTTGCGGGTCGTCGTTGTGCGATCTCGGCGCGCACTTAATCGAATGTAACGATCCTCTTAAACTGTTGTAATGCGAACTCTGCCCGAACCAGGTCTTCTTCTAACACTGCCGGTCTCTTGGAAACGATTCCATAGATTTTGAATAGCTCTTCAAGAAAATCCCAATTGCAAACCCACAGATCGCTGCGAATGACCTTCTTCAATCATTGTAACGGCTCTGGTTGCTGTCAGCGAGTCCATATGACGCCTGCGTGCTTGTGGCATATTGTAAAAGATGTTTCTGACTCGAGATATCAATGAACTCTGATAATTTCTAATAAACCAAGAAGCTAAGGAAAGCAAAACGTCAAAGAAAATGCAATCAAAATTTTCAAAAATAATTTTAAATCAAATTTTATTTAAAATTGTTGCCAGCATTAGATGAATACTACAATATTAAAAAGTTTAGGTATCAAAGAGTTTGTATACTCAATATTTTACTACTTTCAATATGTAAATGTTTAATAATTTACACCAAAATGAAAAAATACCTCGTGGCCCTTATTTTGTTTTGAGTAGTATATAAATAATTATTTTTTGAATATACCAGGTAGCCCAGATGTTTCGATTTCACAATTAACCTTTTTTGAGTACAACAGATTTTCGGATTCAATTTTTAATTTAAAACCTATTAGTCTTGAACAAATCATTAAAATAATTAACAGTTTAAAATCTAACGCAGTGGGGTGCGATTCAATCAGCCTGGATATGCTCATTAAGACTTTCCCATACACTATAGATTGTATCAAAAATATTATAAATTTGTCAATCACCACCCAAACATATCCTGACCTATGGAAACTAGCTATTGTGCTTCCGCTGCCTAAGGTCACAAACCCGGTAGATTTAAAGGACCTGAGGCCCATTAGTATACTGCCCTGTCTGTCTAAGATCCTAGAGAAGGCTGTTTGCATACAACTAAATGATTACCTCGAGAAGAATAAAATTTTACCAGAGCTACAGTCAGGATTTAGAAAGGGGCGGGGTACCACAACTGCGGTACTAGATGTTACCGATTCTATATTGCATGCACAAGACCAAGGCATGTGTACTTTGCTGGTTTTATTAGATTTTTCAAGGGCATTTGAATCTTTAAATATAAATCTTCTACTGTCTAAACTAAGCTACTACGGACTTGATTATCTGGCCTTGCGGTGGTTTCATAGTTACCTCAGTAATCGTCGCCAGTATGTTAAGCTAAGCCGTAACAATGGTTCTTTTATGGAATCTGAAAAGGTGGCTGAGGGCAGGGGTGTGCCTCAAGGTTCAATTTTGGGTCCAATCCTTTTTATTTTGTACTCAGCGGACATTACAACACAAATCACGCACTGCAAGTACCATATTTACGCAGACGACACGCAAATTTATATATCCTTTAAACCAGAGGACCTTGACCAAGCTATAATTAAAATTAATGAAGATCTTTCTAGAATCGCCCATTGGTCTGCTCGAAATTGCCTTATGTTGAACTCATCTAAGACTAAATACATGATCTTCGGGACCAAACATCAGATAGATAAAATAAATTCTCCAGTGCTTGTCAAACTAAAAGATGCTGCTATTGAAAGAGTTTATGAGGCTCGTAATTTGGGTCTTAAGATGGACTGCAGCCTACGTTTTGATAATCATATTGGGAGTGCTATCCAAAATTGCTTCTATAAACTAAGGGTATTATACAAGATTAGACGCTATCTAAGTGAAGAGTTGCGTATCCAGCTAGTCGAGTCGCTTGTTTTGTCTAGGCTAAATTATATGGACACCGTTTACGGACCTCGTCTACTTGCGAAGACTCAGAAACTTATACAAAGAGTGCAAAATGCCTGTGCTCGTTTCTGCTTCACTATTCCGTTAAGGGCTCATGTAACTCCTTTCTTAAACAAACACAATATGTTGAAAATGCGTCACCGCCGTAAACTTCATTTGGCTTGTTTAATGTTTAATATTGTAAGGGATCAAGCACCTGCATATTTATATAATAAGTTGTCTTGGGTCTCGAGTCTTAAGCCTTATAGCGTCCGTAGACATGCTCTACAGCTGTCTACTCAACGTCACACATCTACTGCTTTCAGAGGAAGTTTCCGATACGCGGCGACAAAATGCTGGAACAATATTCCTCCACCGTTGAGGGACCTGCAAAGTAAAAATAGTTTTAAGAATAAACTGAGACTGTTTTTGTCTAGTTTTCAGAGTACGCAGGAGACTTTGTTGTTAGATACAAGCGCATTATAACTCTTACCTTGTTTGTCTGTCCCATCAATGTATCTCTCGTTTAAGAGGCGTCTTGTTGTACTGGCTACTTTAGCTGTTTAGCGATGTGCTCTTGTTGTGTTAAAAGTTTCTGTTATCTATTATTATTATTTTTCTTGTGTAATGGCTTCTGGAGTGTCTTTTCAACACAAAAATCATTGTTTAAATGTAGTATTGTTTTTTTGTCAACCATTTTGTCTGTCACTGTCACTCCGTCCGTTTTATATTTGTTGAATTTTTTTACCGTTTTTAAAAATAGAGTTAGGAATTCAGTGCATACAGCCTACAATTATTTTCTTTAACTAAATATTTTTGTACTTAGGGCTGACATTTTTGTTTTTTATATTATTATTTTATATTACGCTTGTGTTGCTATCGCAGCACCACCTAAACCGGTTCCGACGGAAGATCAGCGCTAACCTTAAGCGCTATAACGCATTAGCGGTTAACCGCGGGGGCGGCTAACCGCGCGGCTAGCCGCTTTCCCAGTTTAATATGCAACCGCCTGTGATTGTACGCACTTGACCGCCCCAAAGTTTCAACCGCGGCGGTTGAATGGAGAGCTGCGGCCCGCTCCGCGGCTGGCCGCCATCTTGCTTGTACGCACTTGCGATTTCAGTTTGCGGCGAGCCGCCGATGAGTTAGTTAGTACGTGAGTCGCAGTCATGAACTTCGACACAGAGAAATTCATTGTAGAAATTCAACAACGAGAATCAATTTGGAATTGTCAAGGAGCAATATATAGGAATAGAGATTTAAAACGGAAACAATGGGAAGAATTAGTAGACATTTTTGGAAAAGATGAGATGACAACAGAGGAAAAAAGAAGTCTTGGTAAGTATTTATTATAATTATTATTATTATATTTATATAAACGAAACTACACATACATTCAACATCTTAAAACATAATAAATACGTATATTTTCAATTAAATCATATTTCTTTGCCATTCTAATTTCCCATCAGTCATAAAATATTGGGCAAACAATTCTCTGTATCTCAACGCAGTTTTAGCGTTCCTTCTTAACCCTTCCTGTGTTAAGTTTTCTGTCAAAGGGCAACTGAGTGAGTCGTCGTAACAATAACCATCTCGGTCTCTTACAAAATTATGTAGTACACAAGTAGCTTTTATAATATCTTTTGCTAGATCAAAGTGAACATTTAGAGGTCTATGAAATATACGCCACTTGTTTGCATAAATTCCAAAACTGCATTCTACATATCTTCTTGCTCTAGAAAGCCTGTAATTGAACGTTCTTTTAGTTTCATCCAAATCTTTTTTTGCGTATGGGCGCATCATATTCGTAGATAATGCAAATGCCTCGTCGCCTACAAAAACGTATGGCATACATGTCTCGCTGTTTTGTGAAATAGGCTGTGGCTCTGGAATATCCAATTGGTTTTTTTGCATTCTTTCGTAGAAAACAGAATTTTGAAATATTGACGAGTCACTGAATTTACCAAAAGCTCCAATATCAACCATAACAAATTTGAAATTACTGTCGCATACTGCTAATAAAACCAAAGAGAAAAAACTTTTATAATTAAAGCACATTGAGCCACTGTTATTAGGTGCTATACATCGTATGTGCTTGCCATCGACAGCACCTAAGCAGTTAGGAAAATTAGCTCTTTGAAAAAAATCATTCGCAATTTTTTTCCAAGCGTCTTTTTTTGGTTGAGGCAAACAAATATCTTTCAGACAAAACCAAATTGCAAAACAAACTTCTCGTACGATTTCTGCTACAGTGCTTACTCCAATTTTGAATGTATAATGTAGTTCCGCAAATGTACAACCTGTTGCAAAATATCTGAAACAAAAATTTTATAATTACTACATGCATTATTTAATTCAATTTAGATATGTACCTATATTATACTTCTATTACTTTATGACTATATCATTAACTTGTTTGTTGTATTGTTCTAGGAAAAGAATTACAAAAAAAATGGAAAAACATCAGGGATAATTTTGTGAAAGCTCTAAAGGACAATGTTAGCAGGAGTGGGTCAGCAGCTAAGAAAAAGACTCAATACATATTTTACAATAATTTAATGTTTTTGAAAGACACAGTATCCATCAATGAAACTGATTCAAATATACCAAGGCAAGAAAATGATGGAAATGAAACAGAAAATGTCACTGACCCAGTCATACCACCACCGCCAAAACGAAATAAAAAAAAAAAAAAGAAGATGATATAGGAGTTGAATTGATTAACGTCTTAAATAAGAATGTCGAGTTCAGAAAGGCCGAAGAAGATGAAGATAGACTGTTCTTTTTGTCGTTGGTTAGTGAAATAAAAAAAGTGCCTGAACATATACGCCTACGTACAAAAGCTAAAATAATGCAAGTCATTACTGAAGCCCAAACGTCTGGATACAACTACTGTGATTACGTGCGACCATTTAACTACAACCAAGGGCCACATCAAGGATATCAGACACCATCATTTGCTAGAAATAATAACCCACCACCACCACCACCGCCCTCAGTTCCACCTACACATCGTGGAACATGGAATGAAGGAGAATCTGTAACTTCTCCTGAATCAACATATTCACAGAATACACATATGTCTCAAGAATCTGATTATTTAGATCTTTTTAATGATAATAATTCTCAGTAATAGTTATAGTTTCCTACTTTTATTGTTCTTTGTGGTTATGAATACACATTGCGATTCAAATTAAAACATAATAGCTAGCAAAAACATTTTTTATTTAAAATACATACCTTAACGTTATAACTAATTTCTCTTCGGGTTGGATACAGTCACGAAATTTAGTATCTTGTCCTTTGATGGTGACATATAAAACTGTTAGTAATTCTTCAAATGACGAAACACTCATTCTAACATAACCAAAGGATTTATCTTGGTGCTTCTTCAGTTCTTGAAAACAACTTGCGAACTGGCCAAATTCATTACGTGTTTCTAGTAAAGGATGAATCCAGTATCTTTTTTTATTTTTCTTTCGTTGTTTTCGGGAGTAATAATAAATAACACAAGCTATCTCGACGGCGTCCATTTTGTTTATGAGGTACGCGGGCCGCTCTGGTCCAACCGCTTAACGCGTTATCATCGCGGTTTTTTCGCGATTGGCCGCCATAGCGGTCAGCCGCGATGAAACCGCGTTAAGCGGTTGGACCGCTCAAACGAACCGCCTAGGCGGTCAATCGCTAGTGCGTATAAGCCCTAAGGCTAGCATTTTGCTGAGTCGGAACCGTTTTGGGACTGTCTTTAATTTTTTTTTCCACTTATTATCTGTATGTTTAATTTGTCTAGTTCCAAATAAATTTTTTTTGATTTGATTGATTTGATTTAAAAAAAAAAAAAAAAAAACAAATGAAAATGAAAATGCTTATCAATACGGATTATCAACATTACATGCCTGGATTCGTTGCATGGAAATGATATTGCACATATCATATAATCTATCTTTCCAAACGTGGTCTGCGACAAGCGAAGAGAAAAAAAAGACTCAAGCAAGAAAAAAAGACTGAAGTACAAAAGCGATTTCGTGAAGAGTTGGGTTTAAATATCGATAAACCACGACAGGGGACGGGAAACAGTATCTTTCCCGCGTACAGTTATGCTCCGTAACAGGTTTGAAATTTTGTTACGAATGGCACATTTTTCTAACAACGATAACCAAAGATACGGCGACCGTCTGTTCAAAATAAGTGAATTGGTAAATACTTTGAATCTCAACTTTGAAACATATTACTATCCTCAAGAAAATCTCTGTATTGATGAGTCTCATGAGTACCATTTCGGGGTCGCATTATATTTCGACAATATATCAAATTGAAGAGGCACAAATATGGAATTAAAGTTTTTAAATTATGTTCTAATCCGGGCTACACTAACAGAATTCAAATATATGTGGGAAAGAGAGGCGAGACTGAAACTACAACCCCAACCACTGTTGTGATGTCACTTATGGAAGGAATCTTGAAAAAGGTCATACATTATATACCGATATACTGGTATACCAGTATTGATCTTGGACGCAAATTATTGGACAAAGAAACGTATCTTGTGGGTACTGTACGTAAAAATAGAAAAAAATTGCCTAAAGATGTAATAAACGGAAAAATAAAAAAAGGAGAGTTTAGAGCTAAAGAAAATGAAGATGGTATGACATGTATGAAATGGAAGGATAAAAGGGATGTTTATTTACTTTCTACGAAACATTCTATTGGATTTACAAGGACTTATAAAAGAGACAACGAAATCATAAAACCAAAAATTGTACTCGATTATAACAACGCAAAATCTTCTGTAGACCTATCTGATCAGATGATAGCATACTCAACACCTTTGAGAAAAACTGTAAAATGGTACAGAAAACTTGCTGTTGAACTATTGTTGAACACTGCATTACTCAATTCTTACATAATTTATAAAGAAATCACGAAGTGTAAAATAGGGATAGTAGAATATAGGAAAAAGTTGTGCAAATATCTAACAGAATCGGGCAAAGAAAACAGTAATCCTGACATGCCATTGGCAAGAAATAGGAGGCAAAAGCATGAGCTAAAAAAGAAAGAAGGACCTGTAAAAAAATCTAGAAAGTACTGTTCACGGTGCTATAAAGTAAATGTTCAAACAATAGACAGAAATTATGCTAGAAAGAAAACTAAGCAAGTGAATACTTATTGCCCACAATGCCCTAATGAACCACATTTTTGTCTATCTTGTTTCAACGAGGAACATAAAACAATGTAACTTTTCCTTGGCCTGTGACTGATTATTACATTTTATTATCCTAAATTGCATTTTTTTTTATAATTTTCTAAGCTGTATAAGTCCAAAATATGATTTTTTTGATCAATAAAAAGTTTGTTATAGTTTCAATGTGTCGCATTTTATTTTTCCCAATAAAAACCAAATAAATCCAGTTGTAAATATAAAAACGTTAGGCCATGTTGAACATAGCTTTTCCAGAGCCTTGTCAGTCAATTTTAATAGATAGTAACAAGCTAAACGTGCCGGACAGCTCCCTGAGATCATCTAAATTGCATGATGTGGCGTCAGTCACCCGGGACTGACATGGCCTTAACAGGTGCTATGTCTGTCAAGCACTGGTGCCTGACATGGCAGTTTACGTGTTAACAGAAAAAGGCTTAAAACCTAACGAGGATAAAATAGCAGCAATAAAAAAATTCCCTATACCTAAAACACAAAAAGAAATAAAATTATTTCTAGGTCTCGTAGGTTACTACAGAAAGTTCATTCAAGATTTTGCAAAACTAACCAAACCACTAACTATATGCCTAAAAAAGGGCAATAAAGTAGAATAAACAAAAGAATATACAGAATCATTTGAAAAATGTAAAGAAGTACTAATAAATGCACCAATCCTACAATACCCAGACTTCGAGATACCATTCATTTTGACAACCGATGCATCAGACGTAGCGTTGGGCGCGGTATTATCACAAGGAAAAATAGGATCAGATAAACCAATAGCGTACGCATCACGTACACTATCAGAAACAGAACAAAGATAATCCACAATTGAAAAGAATTGTTAGGCATAGTATGGGCTATAAAATACTTTCGGCCCTACCTGTACGGAAAGAAATTCACTATATATACCGATCATAGACCATTAACATGGATAATGTCTCTTAAAGACCCAAATTCCAAATTAACACGCTGGCGATTAAAACTAGCAGAATACGAATTTGATGTACAATATAAGAAAGGAAAATTAAACACTAACGCCGATGCACTATCACGCGTTAAAATAGTGTATAACAACGAAGTAAGTGAACAACAACTTAGCACTTCCACTGAAGAAATTGACTTAGATAATATTGACATACGTACCTTGTTAGATATGCCAATAACACCTATTGAAACCGACAACATTATCACAGAAAGTTCATTAAGCCAAGATATTAAGCAGGAAACAAATAAAATTCTAGAAATAAAGGATGCAATCGATAGACGATTAAAACAAATTCACATCAGAAAATCACCGGGAAACCAGTATACAGTTGAAGATAGATCCAAAGGAAAAATTACAATAAAAGACGTTTTCAAACCTTGTTCACGCCAGAGGGCGTGACGTATGAATGATCGAATGACGTCGCATCGGCCCAGCGATTCCGTGTGCATTTTTGAGTGACACGTGGACCTACCCCACTCTTCCTTTCGTCGGCGCACCGCTCGGACTGGTATGCGACTCCGCGACCCGCGCAGTGAATAAGTTATACGTGCAAGTTCGCCCCGAAGAATTCGCAGATAATTAAAGTGTCGGCTCTAAATACATACAATAGTGTCATCGTTGAAACTATTAACTTTCGCATCGCGTGTGTCACGTGCGTGCCAACTCAGCTCACTTTCCGCCCAGAAGAAAATACCTACTTATCTTAAGGAAGATACGCGAGGCCTCAGGCTTGGCATCCCCGGCCACCATCACCATCACCATCAACCCAAAGGTCAGTGCCAATACCTACTTCCTTCTAGTCCTTAAGAAACTCCCGTTCCATTTAGTTTTAGTCCTTAGTTAAGCGTCGCGTATGCCAACGCCAATTTACCCTGGCGTTGACAAACCTATAAACAATACGAAAGAACAAATAAAATTATTTTTATTAGAACATACAATCCCAGATAGAATTTTCCATTGCTATTTCCACCATGAAGAATACTACACATTATTTTGCGAAATATAAAATACGACATTTAATAATCGTGGACCAAAACTAATCAGGTGCATGAATAGAGTAACATTAGTAGAAAACGTGAACGAACAAACAGAATTAATAAAAAAACATCACGAAGGAAAAACCATACACAGAGGTATACAAGAGACCCATAAACATTTACACAAAAATTACCATTGGCCAAATATGCTACTATCAATTCAAAAATATATAAATAAATGTGAAAACTGTTTAAAAAGTAAATACGAGCGTAATCCGTTAAAATTACCACTATCACTGACAGATACACCACATAAACCTATGGAACATATGTTCATGGATTTATATAGCAGTGGAGGTACAATATTCTTAACTATTATAGATAACTTCACAAAATATGCACAAGCAATACCACTCGTAGCTTCTACGAGCATACATATAGCTGAAGCATTATTAAGTCTATTCTCAACAATAGGTATACCAATTAAAATCACAACAGACTCTGACACCAAATTTGACAATGAAGTAATAACAGAGATATTTGCAATGCACAAAATAAACATTTATTTCACCACACCATATAACCCTAACTCAAACTCACCAATAGAAAGATTACACTCAACATTAGCAGAACTAATAAGAATTCAAAGAATAACAGATAAAGGTGAATCAATTAAACTCATGAAATACGCAATAATAGCGTATAATAACACAATTCATTCAGCAACAGGATTTACACCGTTTGAATTATTGTATGGACATACAAACAGTAGGAATCCTTTAGAGTTACATTTTCTAATAGAATTCTATCAAGAATACGTCATAATGGAAAACTAATAATGGAAAACGTACATAAATTAGTAAACTCAAAGAGGTCTCGGACCCGTTCGCCCCTTATTTTACGCCCCTTTGCTTAAAAACACCCGTTCGCCCCCTATCAGAATACCTATTCGCCCCTTGACGCGGGGCGAATTATTTTTCAATATTTTTGAAGCACCCGTAAGCCCCTTGTCATATTTAGATTAAAAACAGTACAGTCAGTACATAAAATCAAAAACTAAACCAAGAACTGTAACCTTTTTTAAATATTACCTTTTTCTTCGTGTAATAATGATAAACGATTATTTGCCATTTAAAAACAAAAGATTTGTGAGGAGACTGGTTTCTTTTGCTACCTGAGGTAACAACTTGGCGAAGTATCATAGAAGAGCGCATATTTCAAAATTCTGTCATGGAAAAAAGTATTCTAAGGTGTTACCGTAAGGACCAAATTCAATTACGCCATCTATGGTTAGGCGCAGTGGTATTATGTTGATGGGTGACAATAGATGTGCATTTGACGAATCCTGATGAGAGCAATTTAAACAAAAGATTTGCGAAAACAGTTATCATGAAAGGGTCACTTCGTTGTAATTGTATTAATAGTTCAGTTATCGGCATAACTTTGTGCGTGAAGTGTGTACCTGTTTGTGTCAATATTATTAGCTTGCTAAGCCATTGGGTAAGTTTGTATTTCATAAACCATTATTTATGACAGAATATAGTACTCTTTACTATGTATTTTATCAAAAACTAAGTTTTGATTTAGGTTATGGTCAGTTTATAAACGATTGAGCTGTTTACATTTTAATAAACATATTCAAGTATGTGTAACATTTATAAGTAAGTTACTGTTGTTGTCTCCAAGCTTAGGATGTGGTAGACTAGTCATCTCTAGTTGTTAGTAGCTTTTCTAGCGAGAAAAATATCACCAAATTATCAATGCCAATACAGTTAGTTAATACAAAAAATTTAGGAATCTAGCAAAGCAGAATACAAAAAAATATAATAGTATTCATTACGCCTTTTTTTCCTACAGTGAAATGTCAGAAGAAGTCAGCAGTACAAGTTCTAATGTGACTTCTAGTATAACGTATATTTCTTCAAAAAGAGGAGGTACAGTTTTGTTGCGAGCTGGTCACAGATACCACAAGAAAAGAAGTTACAAGAACGGTTCTTCTAATTGGCATTGTATCAATAGACCAAATTGCAAAGGAACCCTTACAATCAAAGGACACAACATTTTAAAAGAAACTCGACATCTGTGTATTCCAGATTTCTCTAAAAATGAAATTAAGAGAATATTACATGAATGTAAAAAAGAAGCTACAAAAGATGCAACGAAATCATTACATGAGATATACGAGCAGCAAGTTCTATCTTATAAAGACAGTGGGTTGGATTTAATTGAAAATTTTCCTCAGTATAAAAACATTAAACACGGCCTATATAATTCTAGAATAGGAAGGAATATGGTGTAACTAAGTTCCGTTACGAAATAGCAACAGATGTGGAGATACCCAAAAAGTTTGAAAACTTTGTGTTATGTGAATACCGTTGTGACACTGATCGTATAATTGTTTTCGCTACTGAAAAAGCAATTAGAAAATTGTAAAAAAATATTCTTAGACGGAACATTCAAGTTTGTTGTACGCCCATTTCTTCAACTTTTCTCTATACATGGTGACATGGGGAGTACCGTATCTAGCAACCATATAGTGCCTCTTGCGTATGCCTTGTTAGTAGATAAGAAACAAAGGACATATAAATTACTTTTTGAAATGCTCAAAAGAAGACTTCCTTCTTGGTGCCCTGAACAGTTTAATGTGGACTTTGAAGCAGCTGTAATCAACGCTATTACATCAACATTCACAAATGCAAGAGTAATGGGATGTTTCTTCCACTTTTCCCAAGCTCTGAGGAAAAAAGGCAAAGATTTAAAGCTACTACAAAGACGATACACTAAAAATCACATTAATTTGTGTAAGGCATTGGCTTTACTACCCAAAGAAAATGTGGACGATGGATGGCTCTACATTATGGAAGATAGCTCAAACGAAGCTGATGTTACAAAATTTAATAATTACTTTGTGGAGCAGTGGTTTCAAAATCGAACCATGCAAGGAAAATGGCATTTTTTTAACGAACAACATCGGACTAATAATAAAGTAGAAGGCTGGCATTCTCGCCTCAATAGAAAACTTAAAGGTAAAACTCCTCCAAACATGTTAAATTTTTGTGAAGTTTTATTCAGGGAGAGTCAATTAAATGAAGAAGACGTAAAAAAAATAAAAAATGGCTTAGAACTAAACAATCGACGAAAAGAGTATATAGAAAGAGACGAAAGAATAAATTATGTGATTAATAAATTCAGAGCTAGGGAAATTTCGGTAGGTCACTGTTTAGAAAAACTTTGTACATATATATAATTCAGAAATGTTTGTCATTTTTAATTATAAGTATATAGTTGATTTTTTTAAATTAATCCAAATCAGTATCTGTGATTTTTAATATTTTTAATTATAAGTATATAGTTGATTTGTTTAAATTAATCCAAATCAGTATCTGTGATTTTTAATTATATACATAGTTTTAATTTATTTACTTATGTAACAATATGTACTTACACGTACTGAACAAAGCTACTGTCAAAAATTTTCAAGAACATTATATTGTTATTAGAGTTAAGAGAAATGAATATGTGATTTATTAATCTAGTTATAGTATACATTTATATTTTAATTTTTACCGATTAAAATAATAGTTTTATTACAAAAACATATACATACTTTAAAAAGTAAAACTACTGTTCTGTGATTATTTGTGCCACAAATTTTAATTATAAATACTCTTAACTATTTAAAATAAGGACTAAATGAAAAGTAAATAATTCCTTTTTATTAAAAATAATTTTAACTATAGTTTTGTAGACCACGTTGTGACTTTTATATTGTAATTTACATTTAGATATGTTAATCTATTTTACGCTTGAATGTGATATGCTTGAATTATTCAAATACATCCTTGTTTTACATGCAAATCCTACTAAGTTGAATAGTATTATCATGTTTCTTTGTTGGTGCAATTTGATTTAAAATAAACATATTTTATTATTAAATTTGTTTTATTGTGCCTGTATTTCAATTAATTTAGCGTGACCAGTTTCTTGACAACTGTACTTTTATTTATTTGCTAATAAGGGGCGAAAACACACACTTAATATTTCAAGGGGCGTACGGGTTCATTTATGGCATGAGGGGCGAAACTTACGGGGCAAACGGGTCCGAGTTCCTCAAAGATGGCTACTGAAAAACAAATAGTGATAAACAGAAATAACAAAAACACGGAAAATCCCAATTTCAAAGTAGGCGATAAAGTATATAAGCAGATTGCAAAAACAGCACGATCTAATAAACTAGAACCCAGATATCTAGGACCTTATACAATAGTCCGTATACATCTGGAACAAATAGCGGAAATAGTAGGCAAACACATAAACGCAAAAACTATAAGAGTTCACTTCCGTTTATTAAGGCGTCCCGAAAATGTTTCAGGGCCATCGTCACCTGCATCACCATCATCGTCCGACTCGCCGCGACCAAATCGATCATTGAGCCAATAGATAACCATAATGGAATATTAGTACTGAATGAAGCAAAAGCCCAATACCAAACAAATATATATCACCTTATTGTAGTATATAACACTACTCAACTACGCGAATTATATATAGATATATGTAGTAATTACTTGACATTAAAAATTAAGAAAATCATACAAAATTCATTAACTAATAAACAAATATAATATCTCATAGATACATTAGAGAGTAAACTAAAATATCTAGGATTAAGAACCATAGGGTTTAAAACTAATTATAGACAAAAAAGAGGACTAATCGATGGACTAGGATCAATAATAAAATCAATAACAGGAAATTTAGACCAAGAAGATGCAACAAAATTCGAGAACGAAATCAAATCAATTACAATAGTAATTATTAACAACCCCAACAATCAACAAAATACATTAGGAATAGTAAAATAATTCATGCAAGAATATGAAGCTAAACTACGACAAATAAAATCAAACCAAGAGCTAATAGCTTCTACTATAAAAAACATGTCAGAAAAATCAAACTCAGTAGAATCAAATAATCAATTACAAAACATCTATAATGAAATAGAGAGATCGCTTCAAATGCTCTATGATAAATTATCTACATTGGAAAATGCAATAACATTTTCTCACCTTAATATAATGCATCCGAGTATCATAGACCCTATCTACCTCATAGAAGAATTAAACTTCATACAAAATCAATATAATCTACGATTACCTTATTCACCTAATTCAAAAAATATTCATTTACTAGAAAAAGCAATTACAGTAAAAGCTTATGGTACGAATGAAACATTGAATTTTATATTAGAAATACCACTTGTAACACAACAAACCTATAATTTACTGCACCTATATTCTATCCCAAATAAAAATAACACCACCCTAATCCCACAAAACCCTTACCTTATCTTGGGAAATAACGAGTTCGCGTACCCTCACGAAGCATGCCTGAAGATCACAGAAGACGAAGTCATCTGTAAACACCTTGAATGGCAGAAATTACAACAAGCAAGTGACTGCATCGCGCAACTAATACAGCATCAAGAACCACATAACTGCTAATAAACTGCTAATAAACTATGAAGACAACATAATACAACAAATTCAAGATAATAGCTGGATAGCTATAACAAAGCAAGAGGAAGTAGCAACAACAACATGCGGAAAAGAAGTACAATATCAGCGTATTAATAGCGTATATTTGATAACAATCGATTACGAATGCTCTATTGAAATAGCAAAAAGAACATTACAAACACACAAGAAATATATAAACATAAGGGAAACAATACCTTTACCCAGAGCTTATCAAATACCAGCATCATCTAATTTATCTCTAAAATTAGATACTATAAAATTAGACGAATTAAATAATCTAATACAGAAAACAAAAGAGATACCACGTCCAGAAATAACACCATGGGTATCAACATCACCTAGTTGGTCATCAATCCTACAATACGCCATATTATTCACAGCAGCAACAGCAACTATAACATACAAATTCTGGTGGCTACCTAAACAAAAGACGACCTCAGTACCCATAACTGATGATGAAAACATTCAACACCAGCCACTCTCTTCGACACGCTTTTAGCCTTGTTTCCACATGAGCATGCTCAGGCGAATGAGCGGCTCATTTGGCCGAGCCGTTCAAGTGGAGACGCCTGAGCACGCTCGGCCCGAGCATATCCGAGCGCGCTCAGGGCGAGCCGGCATCTGTCGGTTTTTGTCCGTGCTCAAAGGCGCTCAGTATTCGCTCGGCGCTCAGTGTGGACGGTTGTTTTTGTGTTTGAGGCGAGCGCGTAGAGTTCCCCGAGTTTGATATAGTTTAATTACGTTTACTTTTTCTGTTATTTGAAAAATGAGTGGCTTGTGGGATAACGAGACTTGTTTAACATTAATTGATGCGTATGAATCAAAGAGGGTGTTATGGGATAGTACATACGAAGGATACTATAATCGCACAAAAAAAGAAGATGCTTGGCGTAATATCAGTGAAACATTAAACATTAGTGTAGACGATGTAAAAAAAAAAATAGTAAGCTTGACAGGTTCATTTAGACGAGAACGATCAAAGCAAAAACGAAGTTCTACAACGGGAAGCGGTAAGTGTTATTAGTGTTTATTTGATCCGTCAACATGTATTTAACATTTTTTATATATTCTTTCTAAGTTATATTTATTTACATACCATATACATACATATGAATTACATAATTCAATATTTTTGTTTCAGGTCAAGATCAAGTGTACGTGTCAAAATGGTTTGCATTTGATCGGATGAAATTTTTAATGGATAAAAGTGAACCAAATGAAACTCGAGATAGTTCCAATGTAAGTTTATTTATTTTCATAATCTATACTATACTGATATTATAAAGAGGTAATGTTTGCTAGTTTGGAACTCACAAACACAATAAACTCGCAAACATTACCGGAAATTACTCTGGTGCTTCTGGTCCAATATGGATAATTCTTTCACTAATATAAAGGTACACTATACCTGGTGGTTATATATTTTGTGAAAATTAACTGAACTGTAATGAATTGCGTCAACCAACTCAGAAAATATTATGTCACTTTTGAGCTCAGCTAATTTTCAGAAAATTCTTATAAGTAAACTAATTTAATTAATATTGTATTGCCAAGGTAATTCTGCATTTGTTATAAAATGCCGTGCGATATGCAAACGAATTTCTTTGATTTGGTTGGTAGATCTCCTGGGTACGTGTGGCAAAGAAGAGAAGGATTGTAATGGCTCATCGTTCCTAAATGTACCTGGAATTATCTCGCCATTTTCTTCCCTATCAAAAGTCCCAATGGGACAGTAGTATTCTCTAGTATAGTTTCGTTTACGCATGAAGTTATGCAAATGCGTAATAGCCATTACAACTGAAACAGCACTATTAGTGTCCATTGCAATCGGTTTACGTAATACTCTGAAAACGGATGCGATAATACCAAATACATTCTCGACGACTCGTCTAGCTCTAGAATGTCGATAGTTGTAAATTCGTTCGAGAGAACCTCGTATATAATTATTACCAGCAAATGGTTTCATTGTATATTCATTAAGAGCAAAAGCGTTGTCTCCTACAATACAATAAGGTACTTTTACATTATAAGGAATTTGCAATATCTTTGGTGGCGGAATATTCAAAGTTTTATTTTCAAGTTCTCTATATAAATTGGTATGTTTAAATACACCTCCATCAGAAATTCTACCCTTACATCCAACATCAACATATATAAAATTATAGTCAGCATCTACTACCGCAAATAATACAATACTAAAGAAATCTTTATAGTTTCGATATTCAGCTCCACTATGGGGCGGTGCTATGATTTGAATATGCTTGCCATCCATTGCCCCAACACAATGAGGGTAGTTCCACTTTTTTTCGAAGTTTCGTGATATATCTAGCCATTCATTTTCTGTTCGAGGAACCTGAAGCAGAATTACAATCCATTAACAAATTACAATGCATCAATTCCTTATTTATTTATTTTTTACAGGAAAACCGAACCCAAGATGTTTTGGATGTTGAAAATGCAGATAGTCAAGGCATCAATGACAATGAAACAAGCAGTGAAATGCGCCCTCCAAAACAAAAAAGTGCTAAGAAAAAGAAAATAGAATATGACAATCCAATGGTAAAGAGTGCATATGAACTTTTGAAGAAAACAGCGGACAATGATGACCCGTACACAAGTTATGGATTGCATATTGCCAACGAACTAAAAAAATACGATAAAGGTACCTTGGCCTGTGTCAAACATGCCATTAATAATATAATATTCCAGGCAGATATGGGAAATTATTCACCAAATGTCTATTGTCCACGTGAATATTACAATCAGCCACAACAATATGGGTATAGTACAAGTACATCAGCTGTTTCATCGCCACCTGCGCCACCGTCACCAACTTTGGAATCGACTAATCGACCATCACCAGCAGAAACAGTAAATGCTGATAACCAATTCGCTGAATCGGAATCGCTGTTAACCTCTCAGAATTTTTTTAACATTTAAAAACTATAATACATAATTATTCTATGTTAATTTTTAAATTTAATAAAAAAATATTTCAACCGCATTTTGCTTTTATTTGATATACTTATCTACTTAGTTAAAAAAAACATATATAATATAAATAATCGAATTAGCTTACCTTAATGTAATCTTTGAGTGCCTGTATAATAGCTTCACATACTACCGGAACAAAACGGCTTATACTTTGTTTAGATACTTTGAACATGTATTGCAAGCTAGTATAGGAATCTCCTGTGGCTAAAAATCTTAAAGTTATCAGTAACTTATCCTCCGGTGATATGGCCTCACGCATATGTGTATCTTTTTTTTTAATTTGCGGTCCGATCAATGACAGTAAATATTCAAAATCAATCCTTGACATTCTTGTAAAGTTGTTAAATGGTTCGTTATCTCCTTCGAAAGTCAATTCACGAATTATATTAGCCGAGTTGTTTCTTCGATGACGATACATTTCTCTCATCCACCACCTTGGTGGTTTTCTCTTCTTCTTTATGGCACAGTGAATGATTATAAAGGCAGCAGCAGCTACACGGACACGTGAAGACATGACGGAGCCGAGCATATACTGAGCAGCCTGAGCACAGCTTTTTAAATGTTGAGGCTCGTTCGACCAAAACATTCATTTTGTTCCTCTGAGCATGCTCAGGCGAATGAGCGGCTCATTCGCCTGAGTATGCTCAAATGGATACAAGCCTTTTCTCTTAAGGGGGGAGGAGTTACATATGTTGGCGTAAACCACCAACACCACACTACGCAGTTACTGAAGATAACACGTACACGGAAGCGGAGGCAATTACCACATCCTTATCACATTACGAGGGCTGCACTAAAAGTATCGGGAATGGAATATTACCACTGTTCCTGTCATATTTAAATCTTTTTAATTAAAAACTCCTTGGTTTTAAAAATCGAATACCATTTATTTATTTAAAAAAAGATTCTCGGTCTTGTCACAAAGTTTTGTCAAACTTGTTTAGTCGTTGAGAAAATGGAATTGACTCGAGAAAATTCAAGAGCGATGATTTATTATGACTTTCGAAGTGGTTTATCACAAAAACAGTGTGTTGACCGGATGATTTCTGCATTTGGTGATGAAGCCCCATCCAAAACCACAATTTATCGCTGGTTTGCTGAATTTCAACGTGGACGTGTCAAGCTCAGTGATGATCCACGTCAAGGTCGTCCAAAAACTGCAGTCACCCAAGAAAACGTTGATGCTGTGCGTAAGCTGATTGAGGAAGATCGACATGTGACATACCGCGAAATTCAGGCAACTTTAGACATTGGCATGAGTCAAATACAAATAATCTTGCATGAACAATTAGGTGTAAAAAAGTTGTTTTCCCGATGGATACCGCATTCGCTCTGTGAAGAGCAAAAAGCGGCTCGCGTTACTTGGTGTGTCAGAACTCTCGAAAGATTCCACGCAGGATCCTCAAATGCTGTATACAACATCGTATCGGGTGACGAATCTTGGATATACGCGTACGAACCCGAAACAAAAAACCAGTCACGAGTTTGGGTGTTCGAAAATGAGTTAAAGCCAACAAAAATTGTTCGTTCACGGTGTTGCAAAAAAAATGGTGGCCACGTTTGTCTCCAAAACCGGCCATGTTGCGACTATTCCTCTTGAGGGACAAAGAACGGTTAATGCAGAATGGTATGCTAGCATTTGTTTGCCACAGGTCGTTTCTGAACTCCGTAAAGAGAACTGCAACCGCCGCATCATCCTCCATCACGACAATGCGAGTTCTCACACCGCGCACAGAACAAAAGAGTTTTTAGAGCAAGAAAACATAGAATTATTAGACCATCCGCCGTACAGCTTCGACCTAAGCCCCAATGATTTCTATACTTTCCCTAAAATAAAGAATAAATTGCGTGGTCAGAGATTTTCATCACCTGAAGAAGCTGTGGACGCCTACAAAACGGCCATTTTGGAGACCCCAACTTCCGAATGGAATGGTTGCTTCAATGATTGGTTCCATCGTATGGAAAAATGTGTCAAATTTCGCGGAGAATACTTCGAAAAGCAATAAATACATTTTTAAATAGTTATGTTGTGTCACTTCCTTGATTCCCGAAATTTTCAGTGCCGCCCTCGTAATACAATGCCACAAGCATTAATAAGATAACGTACTAGTTGTAAACAAAACCATTAACGATCTTCTGAGCATCAACACATCATTTGTCTTGTAAATTAGCTTTTTAAAAAGGCTTTCGCCCTCTCCCACAACCTAACTCGCGTAATTCCAATTCTTCAAACACTACTTATATGAATCCTTATACAGGGTGTCCCAAGAAATAGTGTCAAGCGGAAGTCCAAGGACAGAATACCCCTAGGGGTACCCGAATTACCCCCATGTATGTTCTGCGACTTTTTGTAGTTTTCGAGATATGATTTTTTTTCATATTTTTTTGTTAAACCTTGGCTTATTTGACATTATTGGTCACAGAGACATCAATTGTTGAGATACAAGCTTGATTTTTTTTTTCTGAAATAGGTGAACAGTAGCACTTGCAAAACAATTGTGAGCCGATATGCTACTATTAAGCCATTAAAAAAATGTTGAATCCTAAGTTTGTTAAAATGTTTAAATTAAAGATCTCTTTTGAAACGATTTAAAAAAAAAACTTATCCTAAAAATGTCTCCAAAATTATTTTTAAAAACTTGCCAATTTCGTCAGCTATTTGCCATGTAAATTTGATTGAGCTATCTCCACGACTTCATACTTGAAAAAATGTTTGAAACACAGTAAGTCGAAAAAACTTAATTAAAAGATTGGGCCGAATAAAACTAAAAAAATGTTATTATTGATTGTTTATTATTAAATCACAAAAAGTTTTCGAAATGTCGCCCTTCCTGCTCGATACAAATTCTACATCGCCTTAAAAAAAATTCTTGTAGTCTACAAGACCATGTTAACAGGTCTATTGCGTGACGTCACTCAATACACGGGGCAGTTGAGCTGTAAGGGTGATTATGAGTGCAATTCTCGGAATTTACTACCTGAGTTGCGGCAAGGCAAGGGGAAGCGTGAGGTGAGGGAGCGGGGTAAGCGTTGGTCCATTGTGTTCGGCGGCTACCGGTCAGTTGACCATTTGCTTGCATTTGCGCCCGACGTTACTTCTTTACTAGCTCCTTTGTGATTATTTGACGAACTTTGCTTTCTTTACGGACTTTGGTTCGATTGGCTTTTGTGTGGTGTTACGAACTTTCTTAGACGACTGTGGCTTTCTCAACGGACTTCGGAGTGCACATCAATTGGGATTTCTAAGCGCAATAAATTGGTGAGCTATGTCTTTCTCGTCAAGAGATTATGCGCTTATGCATTACTTTTATGGCTATGCAAGAGGAAATGCTTCGGAAGCGGCTAGATTGTACAGACAGCAGGTACAAAACAGTGGTGAACCTCAGCCTGAGACTTGGCCTGATCATCGTACAATTTTGCGAGTCCATAATAGTTACATGGAAGGTCGCCTACCAGGTAGAAGACCCGGGCGTCCATCACAAATGCATGACCCAGATGTGGTTGATTCAGTGGTCGAAGAAGTGGCAAGAGACCCATCAGTTAGTGTCAGAACCATAGAACGCCGAACCGGAATTCCAAAATCAGAAGCACATCGGATACTACAAAAAGAGGGGATTTCACCCATATCATATTCAAAAAGTTCAGCAGCTTAAGCCCGAAGATTATCCGAGAAGGGTGGCGTTTTGTCAAGAAATGTTGCGGCGTCAAGCTGAAGACGCAAATTTTTTTAATACGATTTTGTGGACCGACGAATCTTATTTTAAACGATGTGGAATTTTCAACATTCACAATTATCATTCTTGGAGCATTGAAAATCCACACATGACACGTGCCTCCAATTTTCAAGAACAATTTAGTGTGAACTTGTGGTCAGGCGTCTTAAATGGACAGCTGATTGGCCCCTTTCAACTTCCTGACCGATTAAATGGCGAGTCCTACTTGGAAATTTTACGGCAAGATCTCGACGGTCTTTTAGAAAATGTAGACCTATTAACGCGTAGAAATATGATATTTCAAAACGACGGCGCTCCATGTCACTTCGCGAGGATTGTCAGACAACATTTAACCGAAAGGTTTGGAGACAAGTGGATCGGCCGTGGGGGGCCCATTGCCTGGCCGCCACGGTCTCCCGACTTAAACCCAACGATTTCTTCGTTTGGGGGTATTATAAAGAATTAGTTTACGCCAAGGATATCAGAAACATAGCGGAACTACGAACAAAACTAAGACAAGCAGAAGAAACAATAAAAAGCAACAGGGTAGCGTTCTTACGACTAAAAGAATTTTTTTTAAGGCGATGTAGAATTTGTATCGAGCAGGAAGGGCGACATTTCGAAAACTTTTTGTGATTTAATAATAAACAATCAATAATAACATTTTTTTAGTTTTATTCGGCCCAATCTTTTAATTAAGTTTTTTCGACTTACTGCGTTTCAAACATTTTTTCAAGTATGAAGTCGTGGAGATAGCTCAATCAAATTTACATGGCAAATAGCTGACGAAATTGGCAAGTTTTTAAAAATAATTTTGGAGACATTTTTGGGATAAGTTTTTTTTTTAAT
>CAUJAO010000332.1:0-11547 GCA_963082485.1 Eudonia mercurella
GGTTTTGAAGCTGTCATTTGTCAAAGTGCATGTCAGCAATCCGTCCCGCGAGCGGACGAGCGTGCGACCGCAGCGACACGCAGCGCTGCTCTATGAATTTGCTCTATTTGCTCAATTTTTTACCCTAGGATCTTTTCATTTTGACCACACCTTTCTGCTTCACGTTGTATATGGCTATAGTAGTAGCTAAGCTAGCTAAACTGAATAAAATATTAAGTAAGAATTTGTTTTTTTTTTGATACTCTAAATAAAAGAATGCGTTTCAAAATATGCATAATGGTTATATTGACCTGACATATCGACGCCAGCGCCGACAAAGGTGGTGAGTTCGCGTTGGGCCCGCTCTGGTTGACTTGCGACGACGGCCCCATTAGATATCGTTCTACCTGTTAATACAATAAAATCATTAAAATTACCTTCAACCATAATAGTTCCACTCTCATATGTGAGCTTCGACCTTCCCATATAGAAGGATAAGCTTGATTTAGTGGGGGAAAATTAAATTAACTTACTCGTCGCTACATGGCGTTCAGAATGGCGCTGTCAAAGTGACATGTTGACAGTTTGGTTTTATATTTTAAAAAAATGTTTTTTCGTATATTTTATGATAAATACAAACAAAACAAAATGTAACATAACAAGCTTTTATTTTAAATGATTTGAATTGATTTTAAATGCACCGCACGAAAACACAAATTAAGGGGAAAAAATAGGAGTTGATAGACACAAACGAGGAGCTTGATGGCGCAGTGGTTAACGCGCCCGGTCTGCGATTCTAAGGTTAAGCAACTTTCGCATACGCCAGTCATCGGATGAGTGACCAAAAACTTCTCATCTCGAGCTCCTCCGTGCTTCGGAGGGCACGTAAAGCCGTCGGTCCCGGCTGCATTAGCAGTCGTTAACAACCACCGCACCGCACTGGGCCCGCGTGGTAGTTTATGGACCGTTCTCCCTATCCATCCATAGGGAAGGCTAAAATGAGCTTGTGATAACAATTTTTCACACGTACCTTTGATAGTTTCAGTTCTTGCGTCTCAGGATCGCCCGCGCCCTCCTCTAAGTCTTCGTAATGTAACTTCTCTAATATCCGCCGTTTCTTCTCGAGCGGGCCGTCGACCTTCTCCTCGGCCGTCCGTTTCTCTACGCCGTTCGTGTCTTTGATACCGTTCTCTATGACTTTATTGTTGTGTGTCGTTTTGTTATTGCTACTGCTATTGTTACTAATACTACTAGAATTTGATTTATGACTAGCTTTGAGCACCTGGAAACAAATATTGTTGCTTACTGAATGAATGTAAATCTTGTTTGTGTAAGAAAAACATGTTTCTTGACATCTCAACATCTCTTCTTAGTCGAAGGCTCCCCCAAAATTTGAACTTGGTTACAGTAGTTTAGTTTAAAACTAAACTATTTTATTTTGATAAATTAATATTAATCGTTTAAAGAAAAATTAAACAGTTAAGGGGGTGCCGCGCGGAATTCTGAAAATTTACGTATTTTTAAGTCACTGGTGCTAGGCGCTGAATAGGTCATATACATTAAAAGGACTAGTGTAGGTTAGCTTGATCCTTTTACAAGGCCATGGTTGTCTTAAAATTTGAAACAAATACCCAGAAACTGCTTAAACAATACGTAAAAGTAATGATATCTAAAAACTTATTTCTTCAGAAACTTAGTAATTTGTGCTATACAAATGAAACAATGATCCGACATCAAAATGTTTGTATTGATATTCCGCAGGCCACTGTTGTCTTATTTTTCAATAAAAAAATATGAATATGAAAATATTAAGACTTTTCTTATTTTTTACCCAAACGCCTATGATTTTACGTAAGTAAACATTGCTCTAAATTAAATCACCAGCCTACTCTGTACAGATATTAGTGTGCGTGTGTATTCTTGTCGTGCGCCGTTGTCACACCACTGCCACGCGCCGCTCGCTCGTTATCATAAAGAAACTTGAAACTCGCAGTTTTGCGTCCGCGCTGCACCCCCTTAAGGGGGAATAAAATGCTATCAACATATGTACGGCCTGGCCACAACTTTTGACTTAGCGTTTTGCCGCAGCGATTGGTTTCTCAACAAATAACCGCTTGCCGTTGCCGCCGGCACGTCGCGTGGCGTGCTTATACATTTTTGTACGTTTGTTTTGACCGCTCACCGCTCCAGCGGCAAGGTCGTGGCCGGGCACTTAGTAGACGGACCAGTGATACAAAAACGTGTACGCAGTAAGGTAAAGTAAATAGCCTATACAACGTTCATCAGAAAGGTGTGGTTAAAATAAGATGATCCAAAGTGTATCCTAGACCTTGTATGTGTTGTTACTAAGACATAATTATTAACTTTAATTCGTTATGCAATATTTTCAATTAACATTAACATTAAAATAAACAAGTCACTGCCCTATTGGTTTAGTAACCTGTGTGTACTTACATTTATGATCACTGCTAATATAAATATTTAATTAAAAATTGCAAATTAAAGTTAATAATTATGTCTCAGTAACTCTGCATACAAGATCTAGACTGTGAATACACTTTGGATCTTTTATCTTTACCATACCTTTCTGTACACGTTGCATACTGCCCCATCGCTGGGCAAGGTATTTCATTATAACGTTATTAATGTTTGATTCTGTTAGGTTGATTAATAATTTAGTAATTTATATCCCAATTGATACTCTATTCCGAACGAACTCAATGTTTTTATTTCACTGGCAACACTGGAGTGTTGGCGGGAAAATAACATGGCGGATCGATTCACTAGATGACGGTCACTTTGGCTTGGGCGTTCGTGGTGGACGGTTGATTTTGAGCTGTACTGGTTGTTGGGAGAAATACACCTTTTCAAAGAATGTGAGTTTTATTGTGCTAATATATAAATTAATAACAATACATCCATTTTTGTATGCTTTAGTACTTAAACTGTAATATTATAGGGGAAGACACTGGCTCCTATATTACGGTTTTTACTAGCTTGGGAGTCAGGATTTCATTAACTGTATAAGTAAAAAAAATATTGGTACAAATAAATTAAATAAAAAAATGAACGTGTACATACCATGATGGAGTGTTGGTTGAACCGTTTGATCATGTTGCGGTGGATGGAGCCGTCGCGCGCCTCGGCCGGCTCCTCGTCCCCCAGCGGGCCCGCCTCCGAGAACATGGGCAGGTCCACCTGCGCCGGATTCATCATCATCATTCATTCTTTTTTTTATTTGCAAATGTGCAAAAATACAATAAATATTTTGTAGGTATAAGGAGGAGCTCGATGGCGCAGTGGTTAACGCGCCAGGTCTGCGAGTGCGGAGGTTAAGCAACTTTCGCAAGGGCCGATCATCGGATGGGTGACCAAAAAATTATCATCTCGAGCTTCTCCATGCTTCGGAAGGCACGTTAAGCCGTTGGTCCCGGCTGCATTAGCAGTCGTTAACAACCACCAATCCGCAATGGGCCCGCGTGGTGGTTTATGGCCCGTTCTCCCTATCCATCCATAGGGAAGGCTCGTGCCCCAGCAGTGGGGACAAATGAGCTGATGATGATGATGATGAGGTATAAGGTAAGTCTGTAGTACAAAAGTCGTCGTATGACCACAAATTATTTAATGTATGAGTATTTTCGTATGAAACGAGTGTTAACACATCCATGTACGTACACAGTTTAGCTTGAATCTACTTGAAAGACGATTCCCATTCTCAATCACATCTGCTAACTACTGTACAGTTAGTGCCCACATTGAATTATTAATTCATTCATTTCTTATGTAAGTGACTGTATGGTTTTTAATAAGAAATGAATATTATAATAAAATTAATATAAAAGAATTTTGAATGTGTTTGCCCATTTTGATTTCCTTATTTTGCATACCGTAGCATTCAAACTGTAATGAGCACTTTCCCACTTTGGAGTCAAAATACCTTTCGAGATATCGGTGCTGACTGGTCCCTTAAATAACCTTTTCAAACTGTTGCTATCTTTATTAGCGCATGGTGTGTGCAAAGATTTCTTTGATTCTTAGTTTCTACGGGTACCGGAATATTTTTCAGGGGAGAGTATTTAAGAAGCTCTATTATACCTTCGGTCAGCACATACCGTGAGATCTAATGTGGTGTGCCTCATAGCCGACGCGATCGACTGGTCGTCCATTTTGGCACATTCACCGAACAGGTCTTTACTCGACGACGATGCTATGCGGTCCCTGCGAAATGCACCATAAAGATATAATCGCTTTAGCTTTTTTATCCAAACATGGTCTTCAGTCATCCATTTTATATCACGTTTGAGGACAAAAATTATTTACTTATCAATATTTGAATCTAATAATAGATTACCATAAATTAAAAAAAAAAACAACAATACAAACTCATAAAATAAGCCTCTCCTAGCCTTTACAAGTGCAAAAATTCTCATCATGACACTAGTCACTCCAGCTATGGTTAACCAGGAAAGCTACAGAGTATTAATCACACATTTTCTTTCAGCAAATTTTTTGGCTTTGCCTCCTTAAGGCGAAGGGTAGGCACACTAGCGCCGCTAATGGATTTAATTTGATAACTGCTAAACTGGATTTTTTTTCAAACATTGCGGACCTTCCGACACTAGGCAAACATCTATTATTTAATAATTGTGCACTACTTTTAGGTTTGTTTTTGTATTCATGAAATGAAATGAAATGAAATGAAATGAAATATATTTTATTTGCGCTTGAGAAAGGTCTGAAGTGGTCTTAATCTTCTCTTTCTCAGCTGACAATGTAACATGCAAATAGCTTTTACCTTTTATTTTATAAATAACAATGACTATTCATATAAAAATACAAAACTAATTCTCCAAATTGTCAAATTGTCATTCGCTAACACCAACAGTGGCCATTGTTTGTGAATTAATGCGATAGCCCGTTTTGTGAATAAACCACGCAAAAAAAAGTAGTGCACAATTATTAAATAAATATTATGGATGCTTTCCTGTTGTCGGACGGTACGCAATGTTTAAAAAAAGTTCCGGTCCGTTAGTAATTGTCAAATTATCAATTGGTGACGCTAGTGTGCCTTACCCTTCGCCTTAATAAAAGTGAGTGTCACTCATTTATATAACTATAATTGATAGTTAAATGGTTAAAAAAATACCTATGAAAATAATGAGATTGAAAGAACTTAGTCCAAAACTCTGCCTCGGTCATCTTGTTAGGAACGTAATCGCTGTGTTTCTTGCGGACCGCCGGGTAGGTTTTGAATATGGCGTCTATGATGTCTTGAGTGAGGTTGTATTTGAGGCCATTGCAGCCGTCCGTCTGAGGCTGGATGTCGGCTAGGAACGCTCCGGACACACCTGTTGTATGTTAAGGTAACTATAAAGTAAACTATAATATATGGACCCTAAATGTTACAACAATGTTACAATGTAACAAAAAAAAAGTACGAAGTGTTATGGGAATCAAGCTAAGGGTCAAACAAGATCAAATTACAAAATTACTCAATATTAAAGAGAAAACTAAACTAGGGCGGGACACATAATGAGAGAGCAACTACCTAAGTGGACCAAAATTGCTAGACTCTAACCCAGAGGCCAGAAAAGAAACAGAGGCAGGCAAAACATCAGATAGGATGATGAGCTGCAGCGGACAGCAGAAGACTTGTGACCAAGAAAAGCCAGAAATAGGACAGAGTGAGGAGGCCTTCATCGAAAGACAAACTGTTAATTAAAATATATTATATCAATCATAATCATAAATCATTTATTGCTAAAAATATGGTACAAAGTGATGTTTTTTAGTACATATTTACAAGTATCGGCAACCCGCCGCGGGAGCCCGTGGCATCGATGCCGCGGGATCATTTTAAAGCATGGGAGTTTATGTCTTATTTTTATTTCGATATGTTTGAATGTTCATTGGTAAAAATTTAAATCCTCTGCCATGCCGTCCCAATCTGCATTGCTCTTTAGTGCTCTACTATTTTTTTTTAATTTATATTAAATTGGTTATTATTTAAGTATTTTGAAGATTTCAATTAGATGTTGGAAAATTGGAAGATGGTTAATGGGGGTAGTGTTTATAATCTTTTTAGTTTCATTTTTACTCAACTGAACTGAACGAATTATAACGTCTACGGAGTTTAAAAGATTATGGCCAATTTTTCTATGGACGTAGATGTAGTTAATAATTTTCATTTAATTTTAGCAGATTTTATTCTCATGTTTAAAAATCTCAAAGAACTTGTCAGTCAAAAGTACTAGACATCAAGTTTAGTTTTTACGCCTTAATCAGATTATTGACAATTGGTGTATGCGCTATGACTTTGCTATTATTTAAAAGATTAGAGCGTTTTAATATAATTATTTTATGTAGGTTTTGAAATGCTTGGTTGTTTACTTTACAAAAATAAAAAGTTTGAAATAAACCAAATTATTAAAATAAAACAAAAAACCCGACTGCAAAACCGATAAAAAAGAGAAAAAACTAAGAAGAAAAAAACAAGCTCTACGATCCCAGAATTCAATTTGAGCAATGTTGAATGATTTGGAATGAGTATTTAAAAATACATTGAATATTGATAGTTGTCGCAGAAGAGGACCATCATCAACCAAGCACCATGGCTAGCTTAATTCAATCTCTTTGGTTGTTGATTGTCTCCGCCTGCAACAACTATCAATATTCAATGTATTTATAAATACAAATTTTTTCTCTTTGCAGTTATTTTTTATGTTAGTCTGGTTTTTACAAGTATATAATTGTTTTTTATATAGTTGTTAAGCAGTTGGGTTTTTTGTTTTATTTTATTACATTACATTATTTTAGTGAGGCGACTAAACTTTAACCATAAATTATACACTCTTAGAAATAAAATGACAATAATCTTACCAGCTTCTTGTTTAATATTAGTTGACTCTGTGTACTGCTTCAAAGTTGGTGTGTTCCAATACTCTTCACTGCTTATTACTTTTGATATAACTAAGTCTTCATATAAATGCTTTAAAGTAGGATGTAGAGATAATAACCTGAAAAATCATTTATTTTAAGATATCCCAATGTGAATATTTCCATACTAAAAGACAAATTGTCTGTGTGCTTTTGCAAAATTTTGCAAGACGAAAAAAGTGAACATCTTGGCCATTTAAATATATTATTTTGTTGTTGTTGTTTGCCTCAAAGAAATAGCTCTCTCTCATGCATGCGCATCGACGAAATATAAAATGAAACAGCTGCATTTTAAATGTATTTTTTAACTAAACACATTATTTGTCAAAACTGTTTCAGCTAAAAACATTAATAAAGTTAATAATTCATTAAAAAGTTATAAGCCCAAAGGGCTGATCAGCTAAGTTTGATGTTGTCTCAAATGCCTTAACACTGATGTTCTTTTGGATATGTTAAAAAACACACTTACTTAGATTTCATTTCCAATTCTCCATCTATCTGCCTTTTAAACTTAGGCAGTAAGTTTTGAAGCAACATCTTCACTTGGTCCCTATCCTTAGCTTGTGCGTCCGCTCCAGCAGGATTCACAAAATGAAATGTGGAGCAAGTGCCATCGTGTAGGACTACCTGAAGTTGCACCTTTGGCTTGCCTGCTGGTGATATTTTTTGTGCTGAAATAAAACAATTATTCATTTTTACTTTTAATTAAATATGAATTAAGTTCAGGAACAAACAATGAGAGAGGAACTCCAACCTCAGCAATTAAATTGGAAAATCATTTTCTATTATTTCCAATGCTTTTTTATAACTTAATTTTGGTTTTTAATTAACTTGCTATGATAGAGCAGGAAGTCTTTCAAAGAAAAGTTAGAGTAGAGTATTTCATTTGCATAGAAAAGGAGGCAGCGAGACAAATATGCCATATCCACACTAAGAGTTTGCAATATTATTAATATAGCACTGGTACTCACTTTTAATGTCAGCATATTTGTGTGATACAGCTACAGTGTCTCTATTCTCCAGCATCCACGCAAGTCTTTGATTCATCACATACAATGTACCATCGCCTTTTTTATACCTCACGTGGCCCACGCTGAGCAAGACGTCTTCCGAGGAAGTGGTCATTTTAATAATTACACAAGGAAGGACGTCCTTGGAATACTTTATCACCAAAGTTACAATTTTTTAGCAACTTCGAACTTGAGGAACCCTTGTTGAAAATTCGACTCTATGTAACTGACCGCTCGAGTCGCGCAATACAAATTTTTACTACATTCAAATGCTCAGACAAAGTTTATCACAGTAACAGAGTGCTTTTCGGGTACAAAAGTGGGTTTGGACGAAATTTTATCTACAAAAAAGCACATCACAAATCCATCAACCATTTGCAGTTTTGACAAACTGTCAAATTTAGTGATGTATCATTTTATGTGCGCTACTATTATCAATTATTTCAATTAATTTTAATGGTTAATACCAATTGAACATTTCAAAAGAAAACTTAAAAATATAAAACCTATTTCATTTGGGTACATAATCTAAGAACATTGATGACTGATTTTGTTGTTCTATATGTGTTGTATCAATGTATAGAGTGTTTGAATTGTGCTCAATATTTATAAACCTGAGAAGTATAAAACGGAAAAGAACGGCTAATCCTCGAAGGCGAAATTCCGGGAAAGAAAGCACTGGGAAGTCTCCGCAACGGCTGGATGACATCAAAAAGTGGACTGGACTTAGTAATCCAGCCAGTTAAAACAAGCTATTTGTGGGATCGCAGAAAATTTTGTTTACTGATCTCCAAACTTCAGTATGAAGATGGCACTAAATGATGAATTGCTTATGAAATGTAAAAAATGTGTGTTGAACTGATGCAACCTCTTGCTTAATTTTTCAGCAAAATCAATCAATGTAAGATACAAATATATTGCTCAAATTATTTATTATGGGCATTAAAAATAAACAGAGTAGTAGCTTTGAATTTGAAATTCCGTTTCTGTCTTGTACTCTAATTTAAAAATGAAGTTTACATAATGGAAACAAAAAACGGAATATCTATTCCAAGTTTATACTATGTTCATTTGTAAAACTCTACGAGTGTTAATATTGTATTCTTTATCTGTATATTAATTGACTTCTTGGCGGGAAAGTGAAAAGCCATGTTTGCCGTTTAGTTTTATTTTCAAAATTTGTGTCATAATACTATAATAGAATAATGATGGATTATTAACCGTTAAGTGTTCGTGAGTGTGCATGAGTGTTGGCAAATGAAACAAAGCAGTGCAACGTCACTTTTCAAATTCTTTCAAGAAGTCCGCCCGAGGATTTAGTAAAGCCCGACATCTTTACTGAGATACTCGAGGGGTTGGGGGGTATATCATTTCTCACTTCTCATTTCTATTATCATTCATCATCATCAATCACACAGGAAAAAAATATTGTTTATTTATGTATTACTTGTAAAACAAAAATTACACTTTTTCATTGGCTAAATGCTTGTGCAAAGCCATAAAAAAAATGCCTGTCCCTGAGGGAATGTTCCGATATACACTGTGAGCACTGTAAGGTGTGACTTCAATTTAGTATACTGCGAAGCCGTTCCTTTATAGTTAGCTATACTGGTTACTGTTTATAATGGAACGCAGTCCAGTATACTGTCATCCATGCTGTCATCCATGTCATTTCTGGACGCTGTAGATCCCGTGATCAAAGCACTGAGGAGAGCACCTTACCTCAAAAATACCAGTGCTTACAATACAAAAATGGCGACGATTTATGACGTCACATATTTTCCTAGGATACTGCGGCAGTATACTGTCAATCCGTAACGGAACAAATTTCTCACCAGTAAGAGCACTGGACAGTGCTCGCAGTGTATATCGGAACATACACTAAGTATGCTGTTGAATAATGCTCATGAATTATAAGAAAAACTTAAGTCAGGCACTCTTAAAAATTATCATATATTTTTTTGTAGTAATAATAGTAGGTATATAATATTAGAGCATATTCCTAAGATCTTTTTTATGTATTGTGTACATACCTACCATATTTATTTATTTCTTTAACTGAATAATATTACTAGCCTGAGTCTTTTTTGATCATTGACCTTTATACATTTAAGTAATTAAGAAATAAAATTTACGGTTCTGTGATTTCCTTGTGATATCTCGTAAGTAAAAATACCTAGTTAAAATAAGTAAAGCTAAATATAACTTCAGAAGAAATAAATGGAAATAATAAAAAACATTTATTAATTTTTTAAATTTATTTAACAAAACAAAACACCTTAACAAAAAAGCATGTTTATGTAAAGGATAGATTTTTAAGCTTTCTCCAAAAATATAACTGTATATCAGATAACTGTAAAGTGCAAAACTCAAAGAAACTGAATGCATCCACATACAACCGCCATTATCATTTTATTAATCTGACAACACCGGACATTGACAACCCAAAATGCAATCATGGCGCACGGGGCACTGTGTTTTTAGAATGCTGAGAAGTTTTTACGTAAACACTTCATTATTTTGCATCGTAATCGTATTTTCTCTTTGTATAAATTACCTGTGACTGTTTAAGACTTAAGTGAAGCATACATGTGTGTTCCAAACTTGAGGTTTCCACCTGTTCGCAAACACGTCTCTGAACTACTAGACACTTGCAGGTATGAAAATCATGAGAAGTATTGTTTTAGCAATGCTTTGGTTTCTGATATGGTCTTAGCGTTTGCTATTAGTGACCAACGTAGTTTTTCATTTTTCTTTTCACTTTGTTTGATATGATTTTGAAGACATAATTGGACAAAATTTGCTTGTTCCAGATAACTTTGTTGGTGTCATAATGTCAGAGACGTTCGCTCGCGAGATACTACGGAGGAATGTTGCGCAAATATGCCAAACTATAGGATGGAACGGTATAAACTCTACGCCGCTGGACATTTTGGTGCACGTACTGGAAAAATATATCAGGTCATTGGGCACGCAAACTAGCAGATACGCCGAACAATTTAATAGGACTGAACCAAATTTACATGACTTAGGATTAGTATTTCGTGACCTTCACGTGCAATTGCCTGAATTAGCAGAGTACACGCGCTCTGTGCCTCCTATACCGCCACCTGTCACTGTTGACAAGTTTCCAAAACCTAAAGAATCTAACTTGAACTTTCTCAAACCTGGCAGCCATGAAGTGGTCACAAGGCCCATGCACGTTCACGAACACCTCCCTCCTATGTACCCTGAAAAGGAAAGAGACACACCAATTGTTGCAGGTACTGTTGAAATTCGTCAGAATGGTCTTGACAATGTTGACAGTAATACCACATGCACAAGCCCAGAAATATCAGTCACAGATAGCCCTGAAAAACCTAAAGACATATTCAAGAGACCCATTGATCCAGTATCACTGCCAAACAGTAAAAGGCCGAGGTTACGACTTGAGGAAGAGGAAAGAACTAGGGAAATCAGCAGCGTGATGATGACTATGTCGGGCTTCCTATCACCTGCCCGTGAAGGGAAATTGCCAGAAGCCCGACCGCCCACTGTCGTGTCAGAAAAACACTTTGAAAAACATAAAGCAAATTCACATCATTCTAATCCTATGAAAGTACCAATGTTAGAGAAAAGTGAT
>CAUJAO010000333.1:0-16258 GCA_963082485.1 Eudonia mercurella
TAAAAACAATAAATAATTATATACATTTTTCTAATTTTATTACAAAGAAATAGTTTCTGGGAAATTATTTGGACGCTTGCTGTATATCCATGGAATCCGCCTGTAGTCACGCGTATTCATGTGTGGCTCATTTGTAAAGAAACATAGCCGTGCACAGTACGCAACACAGTGGATTGGCGCCTTTATGATATTAAGAACTCAAGAGCAGTACACACACTCACTGTGGAAATATCTGCATTGTCTCAATGCCACCACAAATAGTTATTTCTTAATATCTTACGGGTAAACTCAGTTCATCCTTCATCTCACCAGATGTTAAGTGATGATAAGCCAAAAATGGTAGAAGCACACTTCATTGGGAATCTTCAACTACTGAGGCACCAGGGCTTGGAATACCGGTATTTTCAGATACCGGTGGTAACACAGACCTTGATATAGTACCGGTATTAATTAATATATATTAATTAATATTAATATATATTAATAATATTAATATTAATGTATATTAATTAATAATTAATATACCGGTACTTTACAGATACCGGTTCCAATTAACTTGATACAGTACCGATACTCGAGTTGGTACCGGTATTGATTATACAGGTATTGACCATTTGATCGGTATAATGTGGGTGTTCTTATACTGAGAGCAAATAGGCGTTTACATAAGTGCGAGCGAAAGAGCATAGCAATCGAGTCCGGGGTGGCGCCAGGGCTTGATACCGGTACCATAAGTACCGGTAAATACCGGTATTTACCGGTATTTGGTACCGGTATCAAGCCCTTTGAGGCACTGGCTATTTTATCTCTAGCTGCCTGAACAAAACAATGCTACCAAACATTGATGTTATGGCGACATATTTAGATAAGATGGTGGTAAGTATCCAGGCGGACAAACAAACTCTACCACATGGTCCTTCGAGAAAATGTACTGGCCAAAGCCCTAACTTGTAGCTCGGGATAATTGTCCAGTAAAAGGCAAGTGGACTGTATATAAAGTGCTGGTGTATTACGCAAAAATCGTACAAAATTTCGACCCGACAATTGAGCGACCGCGGTGTGACGTGCGCCCGAGTGGCTGGTGCGTCGTTGTAGTAGTGGTCAATTCGATCTGTGTGCTGTTGCGGTGGACGGTGCGGCGCGTAGCATTAAGCCCGCGTTCCCCCGCGCGCCTCTTCCGTGGCTGCGGAGCTGGTCCGTGCAGCCTTTTCTTGACCACAAGGCAAATCATACCACAATAAGTTATAGACACCGTTTATTTTTATAATCGCACGTAAAAAATGTTTGTTTTATTAATTAGTTTAGTACTCAAAATTAACAAGTGGCAAATTGTGGTGAATTAATACCAAAAAAAAAAACAAAAAATACCAACAAATAAATTTAAAAAAGGGTCAATTATCCGGTATCCGGTAGCCGGATATCCAGCGCTCTGGCCTCGTAGCTTGCTGAATATCCGGTATCCGGCAAAGCCACTATCCGTTTCAACATTAGCCTTAACCACTAAACCAGATGTGGTTAAATAGGCGGCGCCCTGCGCTCCGGCGCTGTTTTTTTTATATATAAGAAATGACACCTGATGGTAAGCAATTACCGGCTATCCATGATCACCTACGACACAAGAGGAATCCCAGATGCGTTGCCAGATTATCAGGACATTGTCAATAGAAAATTCGCTCACCATCCCGCATGGCCCTGGTACTGCCCCCGCCACCAGCCATCGTTGCTCTTCTCCAGGATGAGGATGCGCGTGCCCTTGGTGAGCGCCAGCTCGTCGGGCTGCTGCGCCTGGTAGTTGTACTTGACGACGGCCGTGCCCAGCGCCTCCGTGGGCTCCGCGCGCCGCGCGCCCGGCGACTCCGCCCCGCCGCGCACCGGCGACGAGTTGGACGGCAGCGTCTTCGAGCCTGAACCTTTCTTCACTTTTTTCTTGATACTGCAAAGTATTTAGCTTATAATACTGAACCGCCCTATGAGCGTACGGCCCTTCCTGATGGAAATTGACCACTGCAGCATATGGATGCTTGCAACATCAATATTATTCAACAAATATATAACCATTAATATAACCATAGATTAGGATAGGTAGTTTTTTCTGTGAATTACGACATTGTAAAGTTATAAATAGTATGGATAACCTGATAAATTCAAAGGAGAAAAAACACTTCTATTTGAGGTAGATTATTATTTTCTGTCTTTATTTCTGTTTTTATGTATTGATAATTATGACATAATTTGGCATTTCATTTAAGTCATTCTTTATTTCTCAAAGTATTGTCATTTTTTAAAGTGTTTTTTGTTTTTCTTCTTAGTGTTATTAACCCTTAACCACTGACGTACGTCTGAGAGACGTAGGTGCGCAATTAAAGCGGTCATATCTTTTTACACCAAACGCGCACGGCCTTGTCCTTTCTTGTACCTTCCTAAGAACCAGTGACGCGCGCGCAGCGGGGGTAAGAAGTTGTGTGATGCACCTCGATTAGGTAAGTATAGCCGTCCTAACGTCTGTGGAACGTAGCGTCAGAGTAAATGAGTTTTATTTTTTTTAATTAATTCTGTTTTAGAGTTAAAATGGCTTCGAATAAACGTTATTTGGATACTCAATACCCGACTTCAACTAAACAGCCTCGAATCAACGTAACTGAACAACGTTTTGAGAGTTTGGCCATGGAAACCCTTGCTTTTTCGAACTCTGATGATTCTTCAGCTGATGAAAATGACATCCTGCCACAGGAGGCTGAAGTAGACTCCTTATCGGATAGCAATGACAATATCCCTTTAGCAGAACTACCGAGTGAAACGAGAATAGAAGTAGCCGTTCCTTACTCAGACACTGATGAACCTACGACATCACAGGAATCAACAAGAAAATATTATTACGGAAAACAAAGATGTCTGACACTTCAGACATCTTTGTGTTCCGTTTGCCCACTGGCAAAAGACCCTCCGACCAGAAATCGACGTACGCTCATAACATCGTAATACCAATGGCTAATGTGAACGTCCCGATAGAAAGTGAACCAGTAAGTTTATACAATTTGGAAATTTATTCGATTTGGGAATGGAACTCAAAGGGCTACTCACACGCATTCTGGGTACAGCTGCGATACCTCGACCGGAGGAAAAATTTGAAAATTGTCGGCTCAACGTCCGTAGGAACTGTCATTTATATTATAAACAAAAACATAGAAAAACCTCGGTTATATGTCATGTTTGTAAGAAACCCGTAGGTTGCAGTGTTCAAAACCGGCTTGTAACACATGTCGTTAAAAAGTGTTAAGTTCTTAATAATATGCCATTTATTTGTTTTTTAATTAACATTATTGTTAATCTTAGTTTTAAAATGGTTTGTATAATAAAGAAGATTATTTATTTATTTAAATTAATGAGAACTATCTAGATATTAAGATATTATCAGCTCTGTGATCATTTTAGACTGATAAGTTAAGTTTTTGAGCCGTTAGAAAAACGGCGTTTTTTGTTTCCATTGATATTTCAAAGTTTTGTATTTTGAGTTTAAGTAAATACTTTCTGTATAAATAACGTGTTTTTTTTATTAATTTGGTACTCTTTATGCTAAAGTAACGATAAATAATAAAACAAATAAATAAATAATAATATAATAATAATAAAGACTATTTAAATAAACCGTACGTCAGAGTGACATACGTCAGTGTTAATGAAAGTAAATAATGGTCAGTGGTTAAGGGTTAACACAATAATATATTTGTTTCAATTTAATTAAAATTAATTATCTTCCTCGACAGCCTGACTTCAGCTTTGCTATTAATATAAATTGAGTAATAAATATAACAAACCTATATCATCTTTGATAAACATTGTGGTTGAATGAATAACATTAGCAACAATAAGTAATTTAAAATTATAGTAAACAACACAACAGTTAAAGTAATTATGAACAGGATTCTTACCATGTTTATTATTTGTGAGTATCTGATATTTCGGCACAGTTGCCGAATTGGATATAATTTTAGATTAAGTAAACTTTAACATGGACGCTTATTATTAATTGTGTTGTGTACACATGTTTTAGATAGCTCTTATACAATTTATCATGCTTTTTGTTATTTTTTAATTTTTAACTGTTTTGTGTACCTAATAAATAAATAAAATTAAAAAAATATTGTTGCATGTGTCATGATCACGGAATTACTAATAAGTGAGCATAATAGTTTAAATAGTAACAACAGTTAAATGTATGGATTGCTGAAATTACTCATTAATGTGTTTCAATCTCTACATTGTTCAGATATCAAAATTATAAGAAAGTATGAAAATTAATTTAAAAGTATTTGCACTGATTCAAACTACTAGCTTTAGTTTATCTGCAAATAAAAATAAATTATTGATATGGCTAGAAATTTTGACAGTAATTGTTCAGACAATGTACCTAGGTAGGTACCTAATTAGGTAATTATCCATTGTTGCTACTATAAAATACTACTTCAATAATTTGACTTACTCAATATATTCCTAGATAATGAATCCCTCAACATTTTTCAACTTCTTAAATTTTTATATGGCATGTGTGGTTTCACAATATGTACAGTTTTCAATTGGTCTATGTTACCTACAGACTCATTTTAGTAATGTAGTTCAAATTCAAATTCAAATTCAAAATCATTTTATTCAGTTTAGGCTACAAGTAGCTCTTATGAATGTCACTATGCCATCGGTTCGTAAGTCTACTCTGGGCGGGAGATCTTGTACTGAGAAGTTCTTTAATTACTATAATAATTATGCATGTGTGTGCTTTACCTGTCAAACAGTGAAGGTTTTTCTTTCTTTACATAATTACTGGGAACATATCCAGATTGACTACGGGCATTTTGAACTCTCCACCAGTGTTTAGAGTCATCTAGTAAGAGGTAACGCTCATTTTTACGGAGGTCTAACTCTTGAGCACCTTGCGCTGCATAGTCATACTTTGCAACTACGTAGCAAACATCATCCTAGAACAAAAAACAAAATCTTTTACTAGAGTTTAATAAGGATCAGCTGAGTCTGCCAGTGACCTAGGTATGCCTTTAGACTTTTATGGTGGTGGTGGCACCCTGTGTACCTGAGCGTTCTTCCCGTGCCTCGTGTTAGCCATGGCGTGCGGCGCCGGCAGAGGCTTGTTCGCCCACACCGAGTCTGCGGCGCGCACGGACCGCGTCTCCAACATGACACCCCGGGCGGCCGCTGGCTCCAGCCGCACTCACTGGTACATCGCGCCTCTGCACTGCACCACGACTACCGATCGATCGGCCCACAAGCACCGATGCAACAATACACTGTTTTTTGTAATGAGACGTGCGAAAATTCGATCGAAAGCTAGCGATCAGCTAAACGGGGAGCACTATACGTCAAGTTAATCCTTCAATCCAATTCAATGTAAAATCCTTGAAAGAAAAAATAGTATCTCAGTTTTCTTGCGAGCGTAGAACCAGGTTTTAGCGAAATATTGTAACGAATTAATACAATTCTTGAGTTTTTACTAAAATTTCACACAAATCGGTGGGGCAGCAATGAAATGAATCAATAGACAAAAAATATTTTTTATTTGTGAGAGAGATGAATGAAACAATCAAGTTAGGGATGTACGTCAGCCTCAGCCTGTCATGTCTTAATAAATCACACCAAATAAAAAAAACAATTTTAATTCATCCAATCATACAAACTTGCAATTTTGTTAAAAAGCTCATTAATTTTATAATTTTTAAGTTAGTTCATATTAAATCGTGTATATGGTTTTATAAGTTTGTGGACTGAGTTACCACTTTGGCCACCTCATCACTAATACAATATAAATGAGGAAGATGTAAATTGTAAATGATGACTAATCGCGATTGCTTAGTCTTAAAAAAACGCGTAATGAATCGTGATAACAACTACGTAAAAATCAAGACGATATCATAAAAATTGAATTTTTTATGAATTAATCAATTTGGGAGCACCGAAACCGCCTACCCGCGCCCGCGTGATCTCTGTGACGTCACATCGCCGGTCGCTGCCTGCCCCGCCCGCCGCGCCGCTCGGCCGCCCCGCATACGACGTGACGGTTTTTCTTTTAAGTAATTCACTTTGGCTACCTACTTTCATGCGTTTGTTTTCTATCTATACCTAGTAGGTAATAGTGCTATACCTGTAGTCTAAATGGAGCCAAGATTTTCACGTGGACAATCAAATAATTTGCCGTAAGTTGACCTTGCGGAATATTTCACAAATCATGCGAAGTGAAATAGATATATAGTATAGTAGATACCTATTTAAGTACCTACCCTCTAAGCAGTGAGTGTGGGTGTGGGACGATATTATGCATAAAGTACTTAATAATAATAAAAGTAGTTTGTTTGTAAGTCACTACTATGAAATTCATTATTTCGTTGTGAGTTGTGGCTGAGGTGTGAGTATTTAAAGGCCTTTTTTTAGCTTCCCAGTTGGTAACCAGATTGCGAGTTTATTGTTTACGACACTATTGTTGTAGGTACTTAATACAAACAATATGCGCGGAAAGAATAGTTTTCGTCTAGGTACTAGTTTACCATTTTTGCAATCTCTTATCAATAAAAATGAGTTTCGTTCTATAATGTGTTAAAACAATAAGCTAAAAGAAGACGTCATGTTTTAATAGTTGTAGTTGGGTGTAAGTCAGTAAAGGCAAGAATTACACCCGAGCATAAGGTCCGAACCACGCCATATCATTGTAAATTTGTTTGTGATGAAATAGCTTGAAAAATTTTAAGTCTGGATTGTGAAGGTTGTGCGGCAAGTAGAGGAAGATATAAACATACTATGGCATTGGTCATGTGGTAATATAGACGCAGTGAGGAGCCTGCTTGCACAGAAACTACATGTTATTGGATGAAACCAAAACTGTCGCAAGTTGGGTCTCAGTTGAAATTTATAAAAGCCAAAGATAAGGGCAACCGGAGAAATCCCCTCAGATTATGACTTACTTTCACCCAACTGAAGATATACAAAAAGTATCAATGTATTATCTCCTTGAGATAATTTTCGGTGTCCGATTCAATCTGCAATAAGTTTTTGTTTTAAATCGCTAAATTTAAGAATGGGTGGGTTTTGGGTTAAAATTTATATTTTATAAATATTTTTTTCTGTGAGGATCTGAGGACTTTTATAAAAAGTTCAACTCTGAATAGCATAGGCTTGCTAGTCGTATTTTCTATGTCGTCGTTTTTTTATATTGGGTGGCGCAAATGTCACGACGGGGTTAAAATTGGTTACAACTTTTATTTTTTTTTAAATTTATCTTAATTATTATGAGATAATAAAAAAACGCTCATGGAGATATTTTTGAGTTAGGTTTTAAAATTACTTTCCTCAGAACATGAGGAGTTAGCAACTGCATTTTAGCTCGGATGTTGACCATCAGCTGCTTGATTATCCTGGGTTTATTAATGAACACCTTGTCTTTTAAATAACCCCAGAGAAAATAATCCGGTGCTGTTTAATTTGTGGAACGAGCGGGTCAGTTAAATGTTGAAAATAACGAGATGCATTAAATAATGAGAAAACTTTATCGATAAAATTTCACTACACTATCTTTTACACAAACACAACGCATCAAAGCAGTCGGAAAGGTAGATCTTGTTAAATTATAATACTCATTTATTTCAAGATTACATTCTGTTAAAATAACATATCAAATTATAAATGTCAAATATACAAAATCTGTGAAAAACTTCGTCAAATTACTTGAACTTAATAGGCCAACACTGTAAGCAAGTACGAACGAGTATCTCATATCAATTATTTATTACACAAATAGTACCTAATATACTATAGTTACTTCTTACCTATAATGCAAAAATGTATAGATACAATTAGTACCTATTCGCATTAAAATGATCTTCGCAACAATGTCTGGGTCATTTCGCGAAACATGGAAAAAAACTATTTCTAGTTGATTAGAAATTCTATCTCATTTTTCAGTTACTTTTTTTGTTTAAGCGAGGTTTTAAACATAATTTAACGTAAGGTGACACAGTTACGAACCTTGTGTTCTAAAAACTCATTTTCTAATTTAATTAAAACTGAGTAAAACATCATTACCATCTAAAGAAAATATATGTGCACAAAACTTTCAAAATATATATTTCAATAATTATGATCGCCAAACCCGATTTTTTCAAACGTTTAGTAATCTGTATTTTACCGTAAACAATATAATAAATAGCGTTTATAATTCAGAACAGCATAATAGTCAAAACGAAATTTCAAAAGTTTGTAACAGAAATTCGTCATTACCATCGCGCTAACGTCAAATTTACTTTCTTGAAAGATTTACGTGATGTATCTTACTGTCCCCGTGCACACCACTCTCCTCAGTCGCTTGCACGAAATGTACCACAGCGCACGTCACGGTGAGTGCTCTTTAAATACTTTTTTTGTTACAAATCATATGTCCAGGAAATTGTTGTCACGTATTTCCATCATTACCGGTAAATACGTTTTCTAGGTAATTATAAATTAAGTATAATTGTTAGCATTAGAACTTATTGTGACTCCCAGGACAAATTCTCAAAAAGGCGGTCACAAAATAGTAGCGCTAAGAATTCACGATTTGTTCAAAAAAAACACTACGTTTGTCATTACCATCATCATCATTACCGTTTGATTTGTGTTGATGGTAATGACGTTATGTTAATGGGAATGATGAATTCAAAGTTTCAAAATTTCTTATTAGTAGCAATTTGTTCTATTTTACTTAAAACGTTGTTTGCTTTCATGCTTTAAAATAACCGAAATACCAGCTGGAAGTTGAATGGGTTTTTTTGTGCGTTATCTTTATTTTAATTTGCTAAAAATATTTAATTATCCGTGCTTGTCTGGATTATAGTATTATCGAGATTATGCGCCAGTGCATCAAAAAAGGCGATTGGCCAGTATCTTGACACTTCCTTTGCATAATTAACAACAAGGTCGCTCTATTTGCTAAACGTGGACATTGCTCCAAACCATGGCTTGGATAGGATATGATGATCTCTAACCACCTTTTGGGGAATAATGGTCGTGGGTTTATGCATACATACTCTAAACATATTTTAACTTTAAAAATACATCATACAAAATAATATTTTATTTCAGGTAGTTGCCGTTTTCAAAAATGAAACTTCAATATTACATAGTACTACATATTGAAACTATTCATCATCAGCTCATTTACGTCCCCACTGCTGGGGCACGAGCCTTCCCTATGGATGGATAGGGAGAACGGGCCATAAACCACCACGCGGGCCCAGTGCGGATTGGTGGTTGTTAACGACTGCTAATGCAGCCGGGACCAACGGCTTAACGTGCCTTAGGAAGCACGGAGGAGCTCGAGATAATAATTTTTGGTCACCCATCCGATGACCAGCCTTTGCGAATGTTGCTTAACCTCAGCACTCGCAGACCGGGCGCGTTAACCACTGCGCCATCGAGCTCCACCTACTTACTATTGAAACTATTAGATATGTGAAAAAAGACAGTGCTGAAAAAAATTCCACGAAGGGAATTCGCACCCCATGACATGCCGGGTCAGGTGCACTACCACACTATTTGCGTAAAATTATATGTATATGTAATCATAAATATAGCTTGCCTAATTCTTAACTGCTCTTTCAATATTTGTAAAAATATTTAGATCGGATGTTGATGACGTAGTTGACGACATTGAGTAGGGCTTACAGAGTAATGGCTGATTTACACGTTTTAAGTTGTTAAGTAGGTAACTAAATTTAAACTTAGTTTTATGTGGCTTATATTTAAGTATATGTCCATACGTATTTAAGTAATTAGTTTGCTTAGTTCACTCAAGATGGACGATCAACCACGTAATGAAGTCGTAAATTCTGTGCTAAATTTGTTATGAAGTCAAAGATGAAATAATTAGAAATAGGAAGGGGAGAGGAAATAACCATACCCAAAAAACTGGGTGAGAAATTGAATAAATAGAAGAGATCAGTATGGCCAAGGATCAAGTGCCACTTTGTTCGAGGAGCTAGCGAATGAAGATTTAATAACAAGTATATTTTAATGCGTCACGCATGGCAGAAGACTCTTTTATTTACTTGTTATCTAAAGTGGAAAACGAAATACAGAAAAAAGATACTGTAATGCGATGTGCATTAGATGCAAAATTAAAATTACATATTACAATATATTTTCTCAATACTGGCAATAGTTTTCGCAGTCTATCTCATTTTTGTAGAGTTTCTAAATCGAGTAAATATGTTTAATACAATAATCAATAATTTAATACGAACAATAAAATTGAACCCGAGCGCGTCGCTCACTACACTTCTGCATTTAACTAATATTGTGCCAGTCCAAACGTGTCAAGTGACAAGCCCCGCCCACCAACTTAACCGAAAAATAGACAAAATTCTAAATATCTTATTTAGTTGTTAGCTAAATTTTAACTTGCAACTTGCTACTAAATTCTGTGTTTACATGCAATTAATCACTTAAGTTAAGTTAAAATTTAGTTACCTACTTAACAACTTAATACGTGCCATAAGAGTAGATTAATTTCGGCAAGTTGGATTGAGCCATTATAGCATAGTTAAATTAAAGACCGAGATTGTGTTTGTTACGAGATTTGTTGAATTTTAATTTATGTGTTATTAAACTTTACAAATTTATAAGTAAGTGTTTTATTTACAAGTTAGCAACTACTTATATATGAAAAAAATACATAGGTATGTCTTCTAAAATAGGTATCAGGTACTTAATTATTATTTTTGCCGTAAAAGCTCGTCATTACCAAGCATTCCTAATCATTACCATCCTCAAAAAATCATTGCCATTAGCCTAACGTCATTACCATTTCTCTTATTATTTTTTGAGATCAAATATTATCTAAATTCTTGATTAAAAAAGAGTGCCTTTGTTAAGCAGATCTTACTTAATAGTACTTCTTTCGATTTTTGAAACTTTGCACGCATTTCAGATTAATTTACAAAAAGGCTTCAAAATAAATCAGAAAAAATCCAAAACGCGAATCCACCCGTCTACTTGTTTTGGTAGATAACGTCTCCTCCCTTCTCATCAGGTTACACCACTTGTTTCTTAGTTTTTTGTCATTTGGAACATGAAAAAAGTACTTTTCCGGTGTGCTAATTGTTGTATTAGTACATAAAAGTACTATACGATATCTATACGGTATTTTTATCCATATTTACCAAATATAAACGAAGATAATTAAAGTAACGCAAAAACAATGCTTCGGATACTGCGCGCGAACGAGCAATGATATATGGACCGGCGATGTGACGTCACGCGCTAAGCGGTCAAGCGCGCTCTGGATTTAAGAACTCCCAAGTTCAAAAAATTGTTAAAAATACAGTTTTAGAGATATCGTAAAAATTCTTTCACTATTATTATTAAGATTTTAAGTTTGATTTTTCTAGATAATAAAATAAAAACACTCATCTTCCTCATGTTCTGAGATCTACATATAATTTCTCAAAACAAAAATTGTAGTTTTGTTGTTGTCAGTATAAATTATTTAATAAAATTCTTAAATAATGATATATAAAAAATAATTTAACAATTTTAGATTAAGAAAAATTTTTATGGCTGAATGCGCGAGATCCATTTGCTAATCTAACTAGAGAAAAGAAACTTAAAAAGAAATAACTCAACCACAGACAGACACAGAGTATAAATTTATCAAAAGTCAGTCAAAGAGAAAGATATAATAAGTTACTCTATGGAGAAAGTAAACATAAAATAAAAAGAAAAAAATTATGACGTTTGCTTGCGTTTGCTACTTCATAATTTCTGGAGTTTGTTAGTAGAACGCTATTGCCTGCTATGCCAAAATAGACGTCGTTTTTCAGAATAATGTCCGACTCAGAGGGCAGTAATTTCTCGGGTAACGCGTCCGACGCGGGCAGTGTGGCGTCTAATCGGTCCCGCAGAAGTGCCAGGAGTGCCAGGAGTGCCAGGAGTGCAGCGTCGAATCGCTCGGCGCGCTCGCGTTCAAGCTCGCGGTCTCGGTCTAGATCGGGCAGCAGGAGCCCGTCGCGAAGCCCTTCGCGCTCCAAATCACGCTCCAAATCACGCTCCAAATCACGCTCCAAGTCACGCTCCCGGTCACCATCTAAGTCCCGTTCCAGGTAAGTCCATAACATAACCTCTTTTTTCTCTTATGTTATTTATTACCAGTGATCGGAATAAGTAAGGCTTATGTACCTAAAGTTGAAGAGAAAATGTACAGTAGAGTATACAGAAAAAGGTAAAAAAATCTATTTTTTGTAATACATATTTGTTTTAACTTGAATTATTCCTTGCAATGAAGTGCAGTTTATTAGAATTGTTTGAAAGAGAAATAAATAGTCATTAAAATTTATTTTACTTATAAAGTAAAGTAAATAGCCTATAACTGCCCCACTGCTGGTCAAAGGCCCCCATCATTGAAATGAAGTCATTAGTCACTAAAATTGATGAGTAATGGCTTAATCACCAAGCTTGCCAAATGCGGGTTGGTGATTACAATTCCAAATTACCCAAATTAACATATAATATAATAAAAATTTTGGTGATTTTCACCACTATGTTGTATCTTATCGCCAACTTTAGGTAAATTTTCCTTACTTATCTGATCACACACAATAACATTAACACATTGACATTGCAAAACATAGCCTTAGTGAGCTTTTAAAAGCATTGCTTTTCTGACTTACACTAAGATGTAAACTTGTTCAGTGCAGTACAGTAGAGCCTCACTAATTCGGACCTTCACTAGTACGGTGATCGCGGTAATCCGGACGCAGACAATGCGGGCAGCAGATGTATTCACGGAGCAAGGGGAAGGCATTTCACATCGATATGAAGTACCAAAGTCTCAAGCAGAAGAGTATTACAGATTTTTTCACATCAACATAAACTCCTTTTTTACTACATATTTACTAGTGTATCTTTATTATTATTAAAATTAAGTCTTTCATTTATTTCTTTACACATATTTTACTTCAACCAAATTTTGCATACAACAATGTGTCCGGCAGCTTGGTAAGCCGCCAAGGGGCGATTTTTTGTTTGTCCGGATAAGCGAGGCCCTATTGTATTTATCTGAATATTGTTGTAAAAGTATTCATGAATATAATTACATATGTCTATAACATTGGTTTTTTAAATACATATGTATTTTTATTTTATATAGATAACTAAAATATATTTTTTAATTCAGTAAGAATTAGTAAACATTTTGAAATAGTATTCCACTTATATACTAGTTACTGTATTTCATCTTATTAATCCTTAACTAAAATCAATCACCAATATTAAGCTACTCAAAAATATAATTATAAATGTGTTTTCTTTGACTTATTGCTGTCTAATATTATCTCACAGAAGCCGATCTGCTGGCTCAGATGGGAGCCGTAACAAGGATGATGAAGCTAAGGAAGCTTCAGGAGATGAGGAGGTTGAGGTATGTGTTGTAAACCTTTGGCAAAAAAGGGCAATCTTATGTCTGCCTCCTAATTTACCAGCACTACCTTCAAAGGGACAGCTGAGTGTTATTCTCAGTCATATGGTAACAGTTAGTTGTCAAAGCACCCAAGAAGGGGCTCCCACATCCTTCCTACAAATGCAGAAGCTTGAAATTTTATTTGGTGATAGTGTTGTGAAAGTCCCCTAGCAGAATGCATGGTGCCCTTCCCCATGTAAATAAATAGTATTAGTGTTGAGTAAAAGTAGTACTTATTAAATTTCTGGTCCAATATCTCTTTGGGCTTGTGGTATATAATAGCAGATTTCTTTGCATACTTAATCTAAGTTTAAAAAAAAAAGTTTCAAAATTTTTGGAATCAGTCCAGTAGTTCCAAAGATTAGCCCTGACATACAAACAACCCAAATCACAAACGTTACCTCTTTATTAATAGTATAGATAAACTTTATTAAATACTTAATCTGTTTTAGGACGAGCAAGAACCTGAAGGTGAAGATTTAGTTGATTCTGAGGAGTATGATGAAGATGAAGAAGAAGAAAGACGTCGAAAAAAGCGCAAGAAGGACAGTCGCTATGGAGGGTTTATCATTGACGAAGCTGAGGTAAGACGCTGATACATTTTTATTGTTGATATGAATGGATTACTTTTGTGATTGTGATGGTGATGACCAAAAGTAATTTTATTTTGTAGGTGGATGATGAAGTTGACGAAGATGATGAATGGGAAGAAGGGGCTCAGGAAATGGGTATTGTTGGAAATGAGGTTGATGAAATTGGACCTACTGCTAGAGAAATTGAGGGACGTAGAAGAGGCACTAATCTTTGGGACTCACAGAAAGAAGAAGAAATCGAGGAGTATCTCAGAAACAAGTATGCAGACGAATCTGCCGCACTCCGGCACTTCGGCGAGGGAGGCGAGGAAATGTCTGATGAAATCACGCAACAGACTCTCCTTCCCGGCATCAAGGACCCCAACTTATGGATGGTGAAATGTCGCATAGGCGAGGAAAAGGCTACCGTTTTGTTGCTCATGAGAAAGTTTATCGCCTACCAGTTCTCCGAAGAACCTTTCCAGATTAAGTCAGTCGTCGCACCAGAAGGTGTCAAAGGCTACATTTACATCGAGGCGTACAAACAGACCCACGTCAAGAACATCATCACCAATGTCGGCACTCTCAGAATAGGCATCTGGAAGCAGGACATGGTGCCTATAAAGGAAATGACAGACGTTTTACGAGTCGTCAAGGAGCAGTCTGGTTTGAAACCGAAACAATGGGTCAGGTTGAAGAGAGGCCTGTACAAGGACGACATAGCTCAAGTGGACTACGTGGATCTGGCTCAAAACCAAGTCCACCTAAAATTGTTACCTAGAATAGACTACACGCGCCTCCGAGGCGCCTTAAAAACGGTGCAAAGCGAAAGCGAGGCCGCGAAGAGGAAGAAGAAAAGACGGCCCGCGGCGAAACCCTTCGACCCGGAAGCCATCCGCGCGATAGGCGGCGAGGTGACATCCGATGGTGATTTCCTCATATTCGAAGGGAACAGATACTCGAGAAAGGGTTTCCTGTACAAGAACTTTACAATGTCGACCATTCTGGCGGAGGGTGTGAAGCCGACGCTGACGGAGCTGGAGCGGTTCGAGGAGCAGCCGGAAGGCATCGACATCGAGCTGGCGGCGCCCGCCAAGGACGACCCCACGAGCCTGCACTCGTTCTCGATGGGCGACAACGTGGAAGTGTGCTCCGGCGACCTGGCCAACCTGCAGGCGCGCATCGTGGCCATCGACGGCTCCATGATCACCGTCATGCCCAAGCACGACGCGCTCAAGGACCCGCTCGTCTTCAAGCCTAATGAGCTGCGCAAGTACTTCAAGCAGGGCGACCATGTCAAGGTGATTGAATACATTATACTAATGGATAGTAGTTTAATTCACATTTCGTTTTGCCAAAATAGGTTTATGACATAGTTTATACATTACATAGGACTTTTTTTATAGTATGTTTATATAAGTAACTGCTCGGCAGACTTCGTACCGCTTTGACAGTTTTCATCATTGAGTTACGGCGAAGGGTAAGTAAGGCACACTAGCGCCACCAATTGATAATTTGACAATTACTAACGGACCGGATCTTTTTTAAACATTGCGTACCGTCCGATAACAGGAAAGCATTCATAGTATTTATTTAATAATTGTGCACTACTTTTTGTTGCGTGGTTTATTCACAAAACGGGCTATCGCATTTATTCACAAACAATGTCCACTTTTGGTGTTAGCGAATGAATAGAAAAACAAACCTGAAAGTAGTGCACAATTATTAAATAATAGCTGTTTGCGTAGTGTCGGAAGGTCCGCAATGTTTAAAAAAAATCCAGTTTAGCCGTTATCAAATTAAATCCATTAGCGGCGCTGGTGTGACTTACCCTTCGCCTTAAATATATATCAATGGTTTCCATGACAACAAAACAAACAAATCATTTTGTATTGGAAAATTAAATTATCGTTTTTAGTTATTTTTTTATATATCTAGCCTATGTTACTCAGTGCTAATGTAGCATTCTAATGGTGATAGAATTTTTTAAATCGGTCTCAGTAGTTTTTGAGTTTATTTGTTGCAAACATACATACATACATACATACCTACATACAAAACTACAAAGGTTTCCTCTTTATAATATTAGTATAGATAGTAAGGGCAGTAAAGGAGGATTTAATAATCTCCCCGAGTTAAAAACTCAGAAAAAAAAATTTAATGCACTTACTTATTTATTTAAAATCTACAAAAATAAACGAAT
>CAUJAO010000334.1:0-17962 GCA_963082485.1 Eudonia mercurella
TTTATTATGACTTTGTTTTTCTTCTCACGTCACGGACGTTAGGAAATGCAAAAAGATTTAGCCCATACAGCCTTGTTTTTAGTTGTCTTCGTAAAAGGTGTATAGCGTCACTTCTTTTACAACATTTTTTTTTTCCTATTTTGAGATCACAGAAATAGTTGATAATCTCTTCTAATCTAATAATTTTAACTTTATTCTTAAGGACTTCCAAGTAGTAGGGTAATGGCACCAGGCAGGGTTTTCGTCGCTGAAAAATAATACATTTTCATTGAAATATTTCTGCAAAGATATAAACAGCAAGGAGGCAGGTGGTTGGTATTCAATTGTTGCCAAATTGTACCTACAATGAAGTAGTTATCTATTCTATTCTAAACTAAAATCAGTTGACCCCTATTTTGAATGATTACAAGGACAAAAATGTCGATCACTGGAGCCACTAGCCTAGTCAAATTTTATGGCAAAAAGGTTATCTGTTGTTAAATTACAAATGTCTTATTTGTATATTATCATTTTATAAGGTTGGGATAGATTTGAAACAAAAATGTTACTAAAATAATTTATTCGTTAGACACATTATTTTACAATATTCCGATAACGTAACAACAAAGCAATGTTAGCACCTATGAGTCCGAAGCGCGTTCCTTAAACTATGACTGTGCACAAAGTTTCTACTTTAAATAACTTACTGAATATTTGGCGCCCAATCTTGGTGCATGAGCTTGGTGAACATCAAGCAAGACACGAAATGGTTTTCAAAATATTTGTATGACATAATGGCCATAAGTAAGAGATTAAAACAGTTAACTATTCAAAATAATTTCTAATTAATATTACTCTAAAGTAAAGTCAAATAGCCTATGACTGTCCCACTGCTGGGCAAAGGCCTCCATCATTGAAATCAAGTCATCATAACAATTGACGGGTATTGACTTAATCACCACGCTTGCCAAATGCGGGTTGGTGATCATAAAGGCTATGCATCGAAAAATCCGTAACACACTTTGGCCAACCTAGGAATTGAACCCGGGACCATCGGATATCAGGCCGAGCGCCTTGCCACTCGGCCACCGAGGCGATTACTATAAAGTAACAATAGCAAAATGAATTGAAAAACTTGGCCAAATCACAGAACAGGACGCACTTAACAATATACATCACCAAGATCTAAAATCTTTAAAAACTAAATCGATAGAATACACTCGATCATAATTTGGTCCTAATAAGTACTTATACCATGTAATTACAGGTTAACATTTAATTAGTGTAAATCCAACGTATTATTAATGACTCTCGCTATCTATGGCTTACAAACTCTAGGAACATGTTGTGGGCCGACACGGACGTCGGTCTTCAAGGTGCAGGACAGTGTATAAGTACAGGCGTTGCAAGCGAAATGATCACAGCGAACGTAGCGAAGATTGAGCCGAACAACATAAATTACGTTCAGTATTGAAATAAAATACCTGTCAAAAATTACAATTATTATTATCGTGGATACCTATCGTATTTTATGCACGTACTATCACCTAACTAAATAATGACAATAGTCGACTTGTAAAACCTTTTGGATTTGTATTTTACGTGACACTCATGTTCACCTCACAGGGAACCTAATCAGTATGCATGTAATAAACGTGCTTAAATAACAATTAAATAATTTACTTTTATTTTATTATTTTGATTTAAACTTTACGTGCCAAATTTTATTTTATTTCTCCTAAAACGTCAACTTAGCATAATAATATAGATTCACTTTCATTCATTCTAAATAACTTAAATAGCAAAACAAAACACATCAAAAAGTACCTTAAATCTATTGCAAAAAGTGGAGACAATAAACATCACATCAGTTGCAAAAAAAAAAATATCTAACATTATCTATGATATTTGATTACCTACAAGTAGTTACAGAAAACCACTAGTTCATTCATATAGAGCGCTAGCTTCCATCTCTTCAGAGTTGATTCCTAAAGGAATAGCATGATTTCTCTATGGTAAAAAGCCTATTCTGATATGCTCTATCAGAGTAACAAATTATTCAAAAGACGTTCAGCTGTTATAGCGTGATTAATCAAAAACAATCAAACTCATCTATAATATTTATTATTAGCAGCATGGAGAAACTCATAGTGCCTTACAAATAAACAAAGACTAAGCTTTGAATAGTTATTTCGTGTTTTGTCTCTTTCACTCTTATTAAAAATATAGTTTACATGACGGGAGCAAAACACGAAATAACAATTCGCAGCTTATTCTGTTTATTTGTAAGAGTTCTAGAGTTACAATGTTCTACGCTGTACACAAAAATCAACGAACCAACTAGCCCAAATGGAATTATTACAATTGAGCAACACTACGCAACAATAAAAATGCTTTTGAAAAATATATTAGTTTAGCTACGTAACCTTTCTTCACCTTAACTATACAGACGTTTTCTTAATCGTTTTGACACGTGTTTAACAACTTTGGTTAATAAGGCACTGTTAATTAATGAAGACAGTAAAAAAGCCCAGCTGGGACACAAACATCGGGTATTCATTCAAAGTCAACTTATAAATGGCATAGTGATTCATAAAATCTAATTTGTAGAAAAAACTGAATAAATGATTTTGAATTTAAGGGGGTGCCGCGCGGAATTTCGAAAATTTACGTGTTTTTACATTTGTATTGATATTCCGCAGGCCACTGTTGTCTTATTTTTCAATAAAAAAATATGAATATGAAAATATTAAGACTTTTCTTATTTTTTACCCCAACGCCTATGATTTTACGAAAGTAAACATTGCTCTAATTAAATCACCAGCCTACTCTGTACAGATATTAGTGTGCGTGCGTATTCTTGTCGTGCGCCGTTGTCACAGAAACTTGAAACTCGCAGTTTTGCGTCCGCGCTGCACCCCCTTCAATAACGGTAATGGGCCGTTATTAACAGATAGACAATACAAAAAGGTTTTATTTCAATATTAAGTTTAAGCTATACACGTATTGGTCTCTTTACATATAAAATTACAAAATTACTATTCCACTTATTCATAATTGATTTCATTTATATATTTACATTCACAGGTTAAAGATCTCAAAAGCATTATTTCGAAATCTTTGGATGAAGAATACCTAATCTACTAACGTTTTCATTTATGAAATCTGAATAGTCTAAATAGTTTTCACTAGCATTCTCCTTATTTATGTCAGTAGTACGTCATCCCCACGCGAATACGTGCGTACTGAGTCATGTGAGTACCAAGGAGTACCATGACTTCATACTTTCATAACACAAATACATTACACGGTCGTTATTACTGATTTCAGTAATTACATAATCCATCAAAATAAATTAAAAACAAAAATAATACAAAATAAAACTAATAAGGTATATAAAGTAAAAGATAGTCTCAAAATAAGATACTTAAACAAATATAAATACTCATCTCAAAGAGAAAATGTAAGTGATGTACTTTAAGGCGCTCACACATTGAATACTTACGTACGAAATAATATAAGATAATTAGTAGAACCACAAGATAAAATGTCACTGCTTAGTAAAGATTAGCTACGAAATAGATAGTCTAACTAAATGCAGTAAACGTATTAGAATATTTGTTGATATTGTAAGTTGTGCTAGACACGGGTCGCAACTGCGGCGGCGACGGGGACAAGGGTCCTTCGCCAACGGTTTCATTACAATAAAGTAGTTGGCAGGCCGTCGCGACGCTCGCCCGCAATCTGCGGAAACAAATGCGGGCCAAATACTAATTAGGCTGACAGCTAAAAAAATATTATTAATAAAAATAAAATAAAATATTTTTATTTTTGACCATTTGATCCATTGTGAAATATGTTTTAATATGTTTTTCATAAAACTAAAAAGCGTTTGCACTAAAACCACCTCTGCTGTCTAGTGCTTAAGAACACCGGTCTCAGACCCAGAGGTGGCGGGTTCTATTCCCAGCGGGGGTACATGTTTGTGTGCTCGGTTTAGTCGGCGGTAGGCTTGTTTGTCCGCCTGGCTAGCTACCACTATCTTATCTAGACATGTCACCATAACGTCATTGTTAGTAGCATTGTTGTGTTCCGGCAGTTAGAGATAAGAGTCCTTACCATCACTTAAAAAAATTAAAAACCCAAAATACTTTCTGCTTTCATATATAAAATAGCGGATCGTAAAATGGGCAATCACATAAATACATACAGTATGAGCCGGCACGTGGCGCTACTGCGCAGAGTTGTTGTACTGCGGGCGGCCGGCCAGCTCCAGCAGGTAGCGGTCGGGGTGCTCGATCCAGTCCGCCGCCGACAGCTTCACCTGCGCACGCGCACGACCGGTCACTCCAACACTTGCTACTTTATACATAATTCAGATGAGTTGATTTTTAACTGGGAATTAGAAGTCGAGATTCATAAAATAAATAAATAAGCATAATGCCGATAAGTGTAACAGTGTGACGTAACGTGTAACACGACGATCGTGTAACGTGTATAAGGTAACGCACTGATCGTGGATTCCACAGCACGGCTTCACCCATCGCTAGGTGTAAGTGTCATCTCTTAATCTATGATTATGGTTATATATAATTTTACGCAAATTTTGCGAACAAATTACAATTTGAAAAAAGACAAAGTGTTAAAAAATTCCACGAGCGGAATTCGAACCTGCACCCCACGACATGCCGGGTCAGGTGCACTACTAACTAAACTGATAGTCTGTTTTCGAATCTCTCAATTTCTTCTTTACAGAATCTCGTTTTCTTACACCGAGAGGAGGTAGGTTCGGGAGGTGTCCGAACTCGGTCCACAAGTTCAACGTCGAGCGTGGCACGACCCGAAAAGCTACATAATAATAATGATTGCTTTCCAAATACTCTCGCACGAGAGTCGTTCACTCGTCGCTCCCGCTAAGTGGATTTTAATAAATATATGGGACATCATCGAACCGCTCCTCAGTTTATGAAGTGGTGCAGAATATGACCAATGACCATACACGGATACACGCTTTGCCTTTTGACAAGGCAGTCAGAATGAGCAAAAGATGAAGTGTGCACTCACGTGGCGCTGTCGCTCGGCCTCGCGCACCTGCCACTTCTTGATGTCCAGCTGCGCCTCGCGCGACGCCTGGTCGCCGCAGCCCCACACCTGCGGGCATGCGCTGCGTCACTACCGAGGCTCGTTTCATACAATTATAGGGAAGAATTAAATTAAAATTAAAACAGAAGCGCAGTTACCGCTTCTGTGCTCTGATAACGATCATTAATCTTAGATCGTTATTATCACATGATTGTAAAAAAATATGATTTATTTCTTTTCACATGTAGGTTACATAAGTATATGCTAATATGTGGGTTTAACAAAAATAGATGCTGGTACCTTGTGTGTGAGAGATTGGAATCTCGAATAGGTATCCTCCCGTAATATCGATCTCTAGGGCTCCACTCTCAAGTTTGTTTCGTACTATAAGCTGGTACATCATTTGCAAGGTGTAAGGTTATAACATTAGGTCTTAAACAGTTTAGTTGGTGAAGTACGGTTTGTTTTATATCAATCTGACAAACTATCACCATCTTATCTAAATATGTTGACGTGACATCAATGTTAGTAGCATTGTTGTGTTCCTGCCGGAACACAACAATGCCAGCTGCCACTGGAGATAATATAGTCAGCGCCTGAGCGGTTCAGGATTCTGGGTGTAGCGCACTTCCACCTTCGGCCTTATCATCACTACATCAGGTGTGACGAAGGCCAAGCGCTTACCCGTGCTTACATCGGCACCATCATCATCAACCTATATTAGTTCACTGTTGGATATAGAATTCTCCAAATGCGCGTCACATGAAGAGGTATGCCTTGGAAGGTGATGGAGTCGAAGTCGTCGGGCCATGGAGCTGTAGCTGCTGCATATGCTGACCTGTATGGCGTGCAGCGCGTAGGGCACGCCCTGGAAGGTGATGGAGTCGAAGTCGTCGGGCCATGGAGCTGTAGCTGCTGCGTATGCTGACCTGTATGGCGTGCAGCGCGTAGGGCACGCCCTGGAAGGTGATGGAGTCGAAGTCGTCGGGCCATGGAGCTGTAGCTGCTGCATATGCTGACCTGTATGGCGTGCAGCGCGTAGGGCACGCCCTGGAAGGTGATGGAGTCGAAGTCGTCGGGCCATGGAGCTGTAGCTGCTGCATATGCTGACCTGTATGGCGTGCAGCGCGTAGGGCACGCCCTGGAAGGTGATGGAGTCGAAGTCGTCGGGCCATGGAGCTGTAGCTGCTGCGTATGCTGACCTGTATGGCGTGCAGCGCGTAGGGCACGCCCTGGAAGGTGATGGAGTCGAAGTCGTCGGGCCATGGAGCTGTAGCTGCTGCGTATGCTGACCTGTATGGCGTGCAGCGCGTAGGGCACGCCCTGGAAGGTGATGGAGTCGAAGTCGTCGGGCCATGGAGCTGTAGCTGCTGCGTATGCTGACCTGTATGGCGTGCAGCGCGTAGGGCACGCCCTGGAAGGTGATGGAGTCGAAGTCGTCGGGCCATGGAGCTGTAGCTGCTGCATATGCTGACCTGTATGGCGTGCAGCGCGTAGGGCACGCCCTGGAAGGTGATGGAGTCGAAGTCGTCGGGCCATGGAGCTGTAGCTGCTGCGTATGCTGACCTGTATGGCGTGCAGCGCGTAGGGCACGCCCTGGAAGGTGATGGAGTCGAAGTCGTCGGGCCATGGAGCTGTAGCTGCTGCGTATGCTGACCTGTATGGCGTGCAGCGCGTAGGGCACGCCCTGGAAGGTGATGGAGTCGAAGTCGTCGGGCCATGGAGCTGTAGCTGCTGCGTATGCTGACCTGTATGGCGTGCAGCGCGTAGGGCACGCCCTGGAAGGTGATGGAGTCGAAGTCGTCGGGCCATGGAGCTGTAGCTGCTGCGTATGCTGACCTGTATGGCGTGCAGCGCGTAGGGCACGCCCTGGAAGGTGATGGAGTCGAAGTCGTCGGGCCATGGAGCTGTAGCTGCTGCGTATGCTGACCTGTATGGCGTGCAGCGCGTAGGGCACGCCCTGGAAGGTGATGGAGTCGAAGTCGTCGGGCCATGGAGCTGTAGCTGCTGCGTATGCTGACCTGTATGGCGTGCAGCGCGTAGGGCACGCCCTGGAAGGTGATGGAGTCGAAGTCGTCGGGCCATGGAGCTGTAGCTGCTGCGTATGCTGACCTGTATGGCGTGCAGCGCGTAGGGCACGCCCTGGAAGGTGATGGAGTCGAAGTCGTCGGGCCATGGAGCTGTAGCTGCTGCGTATGCTGACCTGTATGGCGTGCAGCGCGTAGGGCACGCCCTGGAAGGTGATGGAGTCGAAGTCGTCGGGCCATGGAGCTGTAGCTGCTGCGTATGCTGACCTGTATGGCGTGCAGCGCGTAGGGCACGCCCTGGAAGGTGATGGAGTCGAAGTCGTCGGGCCATGGAGCTGTAGCTGCTGCGTATGCTGACCTGTATGGCGTGCAGCGCGTAGGGCACGCCCTGGAAGGTGATGGAGTCGAAGTCGTCGGGCCATGGAGCTGTAGCTGCTGCGTATGCTGACCTGTATGGCGTGCAGCGCGTAGGGCACGCCCTGCAAGGTGATGGAGTCGAAGTCGTCGGGCCATGGAGCTGTAGCTGCTGCGTATGCTGACCTGTATGGCGTGCAGCGCGTAGGGCACGCCCTGGAAGGTGATGGAGTCGAAGTCGTCGGGCACGGTCAGCAGCGGCGCGCGCGGGTCGCTGCCGGCGCGCAGGCCCTTGGGGTAGCCGCGGATGGACGTGTTCAGGTACAGCATGCGCGGCGCGCGCTCGATCATCGCGAACCTGAGCTCGCCACACAAGGTATTCATTTCAATGTGAAGAACTTCAGATTCCAAGGCGTAAATAATGGGCCGCCATGATGGCGTCACGGATTTATGAGCGGTAGAAATTAGAAAATATAGTGTTGTCGCGAAATAAAGCGCTAGTTCCAAATTAGTAGCAGAATGTAATATGCTAACTGATCTGTACTGTATGCGCAGACTTGCACGTACATTTGCGCTCTCAGCTACAGTCGCCATAAAGATATGGTTACATATATCTATTAGTCAGTACTAATGTAAGATCTATCTGTACTGTAACTTGTATAATTTGTGTAGGTACCTATTCACATAAAGAAATAAACTATCAGTACCTATTATATAATTACTTAAGCACTAAATAAATAATTACTTACTTACTTACTTTCAAATTTCAAAAATAAAATATTTTAATTATTGGTGGTTAGTTCCCGAATTGATGCGTACAAATTTGCATTGACGAAAATTCATGGTACAGCTCTATATATTATAAAAACAACAAAATCCGGTGTCTCTGAAAAGGTTGACTGACGCCATCAGCAAACTGTCCCCAAATAAAGTGGTGGTACTCACGTGGGGAAGAGCTGCATGAGCGCGGCGTCGGCGGAGCCCCAGTACTGGTGCGTCTCGCGCCACTCCTGCGGCGCCGCCACCACCACCCACACGCCCGCCGCCTCCAGCACCACCAGCGTGGGGCCCCTGCACCCGGGATCAGCCACAAATGTACCATTACTTCAATCATTATTGCTTTTTACTTTATTGATTATTTCCTCAATAAAGGTTTCTCTGAATAAAAAAGGCTAAAATTCAATATAAATAATCTTCTCAACAAAAAATGTATACTATGTTTAAAAGACAACAATAGACATGGTATACTTTTGTTGTTATGTTATAAATATGGTACATTAGACGTGATCTACCTTAACTTCGCCATGCAAAAATTGTTTACTAATTTCGTTCTTATGAAAACATGGATCCTCTTTTTTTTTCTTATCGTGTCAGTGACATCGACATCATCTTCTCCTAAAATATGAACCATAGAAGAAGTTTAAAGTTATTGTTTAATTTTTTTTTTCATTTTCCATATCCACTCCATCGCTTTTTGACTTATTAATAGTTTCATCTCCCCAGCATGCTGCGAAGCACGGTCAATGCTCGGCCGACGCTTTTTCGTATCATGATCTTATATTCTTGTCCTATAAAGTTCGTCCTCCTAAAGCAAAACCCCAAGTCATTCTTCAGAACAATTTTAGTGGTATGGATCAACAATTGTTCCGTGATTACGCTTGTAATATTGATTGGTCTCCTGTTGTACACGCTCAGTCTGTTGATGAACAAGTTAATATTTTTAACTCATTTGTAACCCAACAGTATGACAAGCATGCACCATTTCGAGCTGTTAAGTTCAAGAACCTTCCTGCACTATGGCTCACTGACGATATAAAGGTGTTGATGAATAAAAAAGCCACTGCGAAAAGGTGGTAAGGTTCGTAATCGCTGCAATAGGGCATGTAGGGATGCATAGTCTAGTTAACCATATAACGAGTTTCTTAAGGAAGCTTTTCTTGGGGCTAGATAATTGGTGTGAGTGTAGGAAACATTTATTTATTATTATTATTATTATTATTCTCTTTATTTATTTTCTTTCTTAAAACTAGATTTTTACAATATTTTAATATAAAAGCAATAAAACATTATAAAAACGCCGCCACATACATAACTCTGTAGAAAATATCGAAACTTCAAAGGTTTAGAAAATTCTTTCACTTGGAATTGGTAAGGCAATACAAATTTCTATTTTAAACTAGCTGCCCGGAGTCTGTCCGTTCTGTCTAAAGCATTTTTTTTCTCTTTATTAAAACTTTCCGTGTGCCTTAAGGAAAATACTAAAAAAAATATTGCCGAATTGGTCGAGCCGTTCTCGAGTCTTGCGCTTAGCAACATTCATTTTTTATTTATATAGGTAGATAATATAAATATTGATCCACTGAATCTCCATTTCTCCTCTTCATCGTTTATCAGTGATGCCGACAAAGCCACTATACGTTGCACAAATTGTCTACCATACCGATTCTTATTTTTACTCTCTTTACATTTGACCAACTATCGAATTGCGATGTTAAGAAGAGCTTGTTATCAATAACTTCCAATACGATGGGTAGTGATGGTATTAGCCGCAATATGTTAGTACCGATTTTCAACATCATCCTTCCAGTCCTAACATTCCTTTTTCAGTATTTCTATTGTTCGTGACTGGTTGTAGCCACTACAGGTCGGCCGTTGTGCTTCGATGTGGACTGTATTAAAACTCGATTCTTGATTATTTCTTCTTTATTCTTATAGCTGGGGTCCGGAGAGCTCACAAAAATCTGCTCTGACCGGCCGTGACTTAAACACATATTAGGTTTGGGAACTAGCGACGTTGTGGTACAGCTGCCGGCCCATGTAGGTAGCTTTACATTTTTGACCTAATCAACCTAAACCAACTACCCACATGAGCCGTCGTATTTTATGCAGCTGTCCCTTTCGCTCGGACCTCTCTTTTCCTTACGTATTAACATGTACCCTACGGTATCTCTCGTAATCTGGATACCCTACATATTTATAATTTTCTAAAACTTATTTTAATAAACTTTTCATAGTGAGGCATTAGGCCTCTAGGCACGTTTACCTGGCCCTTATAACTTTAGAAACCTTTAAATCTTTACTTTTTACCAATAAAAAGCACAAAATAAAAATCATTTATTATCAATAACAATAATACTTAATTAACGCAAATATGTTAACCGTATTACATCTATGCCGTTTTACTTGCTAACTAAACTTATACAATAGAGACTTCTGTCCGTAACAGGCTCCCCCCGGCGCAGCATCCGCGTAGCCTCTTCACTCCATCGTCAGGACAGCCAGTCTCGTCGTCGGTCGTCGGAACGTGCCGCCCTTGGTGCGCACCTCTGCGTTGCGTACTTCGTTGTCAGGTCCAGGAAATATCTTCGTAACGACGCCTCTGGGCCATACATTGCGGGGTAGTGTGTTATCCACAATTATGACCACGTCGCCTTCTTGTACGTTGCGTCGCTCGGAGTCGCGCGTGCCGCCGCGCGGTATAAGTAGTGGTAGATACTCGCGCAGCCATCGTCGCCAGTACTCGTCCGCCAGCGCCTGCGCCGCCCGCCATGTGTTTCGGTCGGCGCGCTCGCACGGCCCAGTGGTGGGCAGGCCGCTTGAGCTACCCAAAAGGAAGTGATTGGGTGTCAGCGCTTCCGGGTCGTCGATGTTCACAGGGACGTGTGTTAGAGGCCGAGCGTTGACAGTGTGCTCGGCTTCAGCCAGTAGCGTCATAAGTACTTCTTCACGCGGAGACTTTTCGTTGAGTGTAACTCGCAGCGCCGTCTTCACCGTTCTCACCAGCCGTTCCCATGCGCCGCCTTGGTGCGGCGCACCTGGCGAAATGAAACGCCACTCTGTGCGTTGCGTTAGCGCGTATTCTCGTAGCGCTGGCTCCCATTGTTCGTATGCGGCCTTTAACTCTCGGTCCGCGCCTTTAAAATTTGTTGCGTTGTCACTATATATAATCTGGGGCCATCCCCTCCTGGCCGCCATTCGTCTTAGAGCCATAATCGCAGAGTCTGTAGATAAGCTCGCCGCAAGTTCAATATGCACAGCTCGAGTAGTGAGACATGTGAATAGCGCCCCCCACCGTTTCTCATGACGCCGGCCGATAGTCACAGTCATCGGGCCAAAGTAATCGAGGCCACAGTTCGTAAATGGCCGTACAAAGGCTTCCATACGTGCTTTCGGTAGGTCACCGTGCACCGGCGTCGTAGGTAGCGTCTTTCTCACTTTACAAAATGCACAATTGAACGCCACAGATCTCACAGCCGGCCTCAGGCGTAGAACCCAATATCGTTGTCTTATTTCGTTGACGACGCGCTCGTTGTGCGAGTGGTGGGCGCGACGGTGCTCACGTTCTAGTAGCAACCGCGCATACGGGTGGCTGCCGTCCAGTATTACGGGCGTAGTAGCGGGGGCAGACACACCCGCTGCCCTTATTCGCCCTCTCGCTCGTAATACTCCGTCTTCGTCGATGAACACGTCGAGTCGTCGTAGTCTGCTGCCCGCACGTAGTTTGCGGGACGCTTTGAGGCGGTCGATGTCGTCTGCGAAGCTCTCTCGTTGCGATTCAATGATTAGTAGGCGCTTGGCCTCGTTGATATGTTCAATCGTCATCTTACTAGCGCGGCGGCGGCATCTCTGAGTGAATAGTAGCACGTTCGCCATCGTTCTCACTAAACGCTCGTAGGAGGAGAAGCGTTTAGCATCGGGCACTACTCTACTAGCACTCTGCCACATATGCGTGTGCGTTACGCAGTGTTCACTCTCCGCGCTGTGTTCGTTATTGATGACGTCACTCGTGGGCCATTCCGTTTCGTTTTCGTATAAAAATGCCGGTCCGACAAACCACCGATCATTTTTCGTTTTCGTAATCTCATTGCCGCGCGTTACGTCGTCCGCGACATTGTGAGCCGTAGGGACCCATCGCCATTGTGACGGCATCGTCGTTTCTGTTATCTCAGTTAAGCGATGCGCTACATAGGGGGTGTAACGCACCGTGTCGTTATTAATCCATTTCAACACTGTTTGTGAATCGGTCCAATATATGATTCTCTCAGGTTGCCATCTTTGTTCATTCAATACTGAACTCGCTAGTCGCGTAGCTATCAACGCCGCTTGCAACTCCATTCTCGGAATACTTTGTTGCTTTATCGGTGCCACTCTGGCCTTAGCAGCGGCGAGTGCGACTCGTATTTTGCCATTTTCACCCTTCATTCTCCAGTATACTGCAACGCCGTAAGCGACCTCGCTGGCGTCACAGAAAACATGTAGCTGCTTTCCCGTCACTCCCCCCGTATGTAGAAGCCGGGGTAGACGCAGACTACGTAATGCCCTCAATCCGTTCAACCATTCATGGAACTCGCCGGCCTCGTAATCGGGTAAGGCCTCGTCCCATTCTATTTTTAACCGCCATATGCCTTGTAAGATGATCTTTGCTCGTATAGTATAATAACTCAACAATCCGAGCGGGTCAAATATTGACATGACCGCGCTCAACGCCTCTCGTTTAGTAGGAGCGCGCCTCATTTGCTTCACATCGTCGTGTACGCGAACCATCTCGGTATTAAACGCCAACTCGTCTGTAGCAGCGTCCCATAGTAAGCCGAGCGTTCTTCCCCATTGATGATAACTAGCGCCGAGCTGTCGGGGTGCTGTGTCACGGCTTTCTACTGGCAGCTCACGCAACACGCACGGTCCGTTAGAGTTATAACCGGCCAGCGTGAATCTTGCCTGCGCGTGAACCTTCGCGACCTCCTTTATTGTTTCAATCGCTTCTTGTTCGGTGTCGTAGCAGTCGACGTAGTCATCCATATAATGGTTCTTCGTAATCGCTTCGTATGCTCGTGGATACTCGGCAGCGTATGCTTCGGCGTTCGAATCTCTCACGCTGTGCGCTAAGAAAGGTGAACTCTTCGCTCCGAATATCATTGACGTCATCTTGTAGCGCGTAGGTGGCTTCGTTCGATCGGCGCCCCTCCACAGAAACATCTGAGCGGGTTGGTCATCTTTACATATCTTAACTTGAAGAAACATCCCTCGTATGTCGGCCGTAATCGCGATAGCTCGTTCGCGAAATCGTAGTAGCAGGCCCGCCAGGTCGCGTAGTAAGTCGGGACCCTCCAAAAGCTCGTCATTTAGACAAACTCCGTTTGCTTCGGCGGCCGCGTCAAAGACAACTCGTAGCTTTCCGGGTTTATTCGGATTCGTTACGCCGAAGTGAGGTAAGTACCATAAATGCGGGCTCATTAAATCGCTCTCGCTACTTTCCTCGGCATAGCGTTTATCAAACAGATTCTCTATTTGATTCGTGTAAGCTCGCTTAAACTCGTCAGACTTGTCCATCTTTCGTTCTATAGATTTCAATCGTCTCAGTGCTGACTCGTAACTTGGCGGCAGCGTGACGTCATCACGTCGCCACGGTAATCGAACTTCGTATTTTCCGTTGACTTTCCTTGTCGTCGTATTAAACAACTCCACGGCGCGAGCATCACTCGGGCTCACTCGCTCTCTCTTCGTTATTCCCAGTGAGTCGATTTCGAAGTGCTTCTTTACCATAGCATGGAGTTCGTTGTCGGGTGAGAGAGTGCGCGAGATCGTCGCGCATTGCGGCGTGTTTACGTATAACACCGCAACCGTATTACTCTCCATCAGCACGCTTGACCGTGGCGCTGATCCGTGTATTACCCACCCCAGCTTCGTGAGCGATGCGATCGGTTCGTCTCGCTTGCCCTGTAGCAATCTTCGTGTGACTATGAGATGCCAATTGTCTGCCCCAATCAATATTTGAGGCTTGACATGTCCGTAGCAGACGTTGCTGTTTGATAACTCTTTCATATGTGCGTATTTCAAACAATCGTTGTGCACCGTCTGTCCGTTGAGTGATAAATCTTTCATCGTTCTAGCTTTAATGTTAAATCGTTGTTTATTCGTAGTAGCAATCAACTTTATATTCACCGTCTTGGTCTCGCACGTCGTTTGTGTATTTACGCTTCGTATTTGCAAATCGTTCGCCGGCCCGTCTGCGCCTACATGGTCCGCCAGGTCTTGATCGATCAGTGTGACAGTCGACTCCTCGTCGAGCAGGGCGTATGTGTCGACTGACCCCTTCGGTCCCTTGATGGTAACGGGACACACTTTCAGTAACACCTTAGTAGCATCGGTCGAGTGATTAACCGACGCCACCATCTCGGTTTCGTTCGGCCTGGTGCGGTGTTCGTGTAGCAAGGCGTGGTGGGGGTGGCGGCAACCGTCAACGCCGCACAGATCGCGTTTATCGCATTGTAGGCGACGGTGTTTCCCATTTGCACAACGGAAACACACTCCGCTTCTCTTTATCCATTCCCATCGTTGTTTAACCGTCATGGTTTTAAAGCGATCACATTGCGGCACGTCGTGACGTCCTCCACAACATAGACATTCTTTGTTTATGACGTCATCATTCGTTGCGTATACAGCCGTGCTTTTCTTTCGCTCGAATCGTTGCTTCACGTTCGCTCTCGTCTCGGTAATAACGTTCTTTCTCGTAGGGTTGTAGCTTACGTATGCATACTGTAGGGCTCTGTCGGCCTCTCTCATGAGAAAGTGGGATAGTGTAACGATCTCAGGCTCGGCATAGCTTCCGTAATCAGTTGCGTAGTCGCACCACCTTGAGCGTAGGTGCGGTCCGAGCTTGTCCACAACTTCTCGCGTTAACATCGGGTTTCGTAAGTAGCCTCTGTTATCGATATTATCGAGTATGCACACAATGTTTTGTAGTTTGATCGCGAACGTGTTCAACTCACTGGCCGTCGTGCCGGGTCGCGGCAGTCTTTTAATGTCGTCCAGCGCTCGATCGATTATCACTTCTGGCCGTCCGAAGCATTGCTCGAGTGTTTTCATCACAACTTCCGGGTCCACGGCCGTATATAAAAGAGCGGACACCGCTTCCTTTGCTTCATCTTTAAGACAGCTTCTTAATCGTGCCAAGTTCTCGGCTTTACTAAATTTAAATTGTCTAGTCGTATCGCGCATTGCCGCTTTGAACGGCAACCATTCGACCGGCGAGCCGCTGAATGTAGGCAAATCCAGCGCCTGTCGTGGTACCGGCCGATTATGCATCATTTTCTCTAGTGTCAGAGCGAGCTTAACCATTCCCGTGTCGTCATTGTTCGTTTGGTCACGGGGCATCGCCTCTTTCACTGCGTTTTCGTTTTCACGACCGTTTTCAATATATGGCGAATAAGTGAGGTGGCGACCTCTGTCCATCTCACTTGCACGCGCATCCTTTTGTCTCTGTCGCACATTTCCGACTTTATCCGTATCGGGTTCATGCGCGTTCCGACGCCGATCCAACCATTCATCCACTTTAAGTTGGGTTACATCGGCGGGTAAGCTCTCTGGTTCTATACCCCCTTCTTCTTCAATAACGGCGACTTCGTATGCAAGTCTCTTATTAATCATTTCCGCTTCCAATTGTATTTCTCGCCGGCGTACTTCGGCGAGTCGCTCCTCCGCTAGAAATTGCGCTTGTTTAATTCGTGAGGCGACGCTCGTTGTTGATCGTACCGACGGCGGCCCCGCTCTGGGCGCGTCGGGTGGGGGTGCGTCGTCGTTGCGTCTAACTTCCGTAGTGGCGGTTCCGCGTTCAGCGGTCTCTTGGAGCGGTTCCATTGGCGTCACGGTTGAGGCATTGTTTGAGGGTGATGCGGGTGGTCTGTCAAGCGTTCGTAGTCCCGTTGTCTTCTCGGCTTGGCGTTGATTTCGGGTGGTCGGCATCTTCTTTCTTGCTGCCCCTACTCCTAACAATCTCAAACGGGCACGCTATGTGGGGAGCCCGTCCAAGGATGGAGTTCGTGCGGGAGTGGAAAGGTAGGACCTACCCAGCAGAGAGTCGACGTAGACAACGGGGCGCTCGCGTATCGGTTGGAGTGTCCGACAGCTTAGGCAGTGCCTACAGAAAGGACCCCCGCTCCACGACAAACCGTACTGGCGTAGCCGGACTTAAGCTCGCCTTGAAAAAGGCAAACTGACGACCCTGTCCGATAAGTCGTCCCGCCTTGAACGGCGTTTACTCAGAACGCCCACCGTTTGGCACCGTTAGGTGGTGAGACGTTTTTGAGCCGCGGTCCACCCGCGTTAGACTCGTGACAGAACACAAGTATGTGGTATGTAGTCAATGCGTTGGTGGTTACGTTGGTCAATGCGTTGGTGGATCTTCAGACTGATGTTGATGGGCGAAAGCTTCAGTTCTTCAAATCCGGCTCGGAGGATCAAAGATACTGTTCGTGACTGGTTGTAGCCACTACAGGTCGGCCGTTGTGCTTCGATGTGGACTGTATTAAAACTCGATTCTTGATTATTTCTTCTTTATTCTTATAGCTGGGGTCCGGAGAGCTCACAAAAATCTGCTCTGACCGGCCGTGACTTAAACACATATTAGGTTTGGGAACTAGCGACGTTGTGGTACAGCTGCCGGCCCATGTAGGTAGCTTTACATTTTTTACCTAATCAACCTAAACCAACTACCCACATGAGCCGTCGTATTTTATGCAGCTGTCCCTTTCGCTCGGACCTCTCTTTTCCTTACGTATTAACATGTACCCTACGGTATCTCTCGTAATCTGGATACCCTACATATTTATAATTTTCTAAAACTTATTTTAATAAACTTTTCATAGTGAGGCATTAGGCCTCTAGGCACGTTTACCTGGCCCTTATAACTTTAGAAACCTTTAAATCTTTACTTTTTACCAATAAAAAGCACAAAATAAAAATCATTTATTATCAATAACAATAATACTTAATTAACGCAAATATGTTAACCGTATTACATCTATGCCGTTTTACTTGCTAACTAAACTTATACAATAGAGACTTCTGTCCGTAACATCTATCCTCTTGGAAAGACGCTCAAATAAATCCTTTACCCAAAAAAAGTAACCCTAAATCATTTACTGAATACCGACCCATTTCCATTTTTCCTTTTCTATCCAAAGTCCTCGAGCGCCTTGTCCACAAACAAATCAGTAAGTTCCTTTCTCGTCATAATCTGCTTAACCGATTCTAATCCGGCTTCCGTCCTGGCCACAGCACCGTCACTACTTTGGTTAAGATCACCGACGACATCCGCCTTGGAATGGAAAACGGCCACTTAACTGTGCTAACGCTCAAGGTGGCGTATTGTCTCTTCTTCTGTTTACAACCTTCATCAACTCTATTTCGACTACTCTCGACATAAAGAACAACTTTACGAGCATGAGAAGTGAAAAAGTATTTTCTGTCTATCTATCTACAAAAACTCTTTTGCCTCATTTCTCTTTCCTAAGGAGCAAATGTTAAAAATCCTTTTCTACTGCTATCTACTTTTATTCATTAAGCATGGTGCAATAATTTTATTTCTAGACTCTACTCCATCCTCGTTCGATCTAGCTGTCGGTTACTATAAGTAGTGATATTGTAATCATGGTGTTACCGGTACGACGTAGTGTGATGCAGGAACCGATTGGCGCCGAGCCCGTGGTCCCGCGAGCAGTACAGCGGCACCCAGTGACCCG
>CAUJAO010000335.1:0-61257 GCA_963082485.1 Eudonia mercurella
AGCGGTCGGTGACAAACTAAACAATGGGCCATTGTGTGAACACCACAGGCCGTGCTACGCCACGATTCCTTTGAAGTGTGCCCAAAAAACCGACAACTTCCCGATTGCGCGCCATCATGGCCAATAATTGTCCGCCACTGTATACCATTACCCCCTGTACACAACGGCGATGGCCTGTATGGGCCAGCATACGCCATTGTGTACTGGGACCTTAACGGAGTGAAACACTCGAGGGTACTCCCCGGTGATCGGCCAGCAGGCAGGTAGGTAGGTATATAATGAGCGGTAATTCCCCGAACGCTCTGGTGATGTGTGTAGTTCACTAAGCATTCTTATTCAGATCGACTTCGTTCGTCAATATGACAATAAGAGGCGAAGGGGAGGGGGGAGGGTTTGTTACTTTGCATTATAGTTTAGTTGTCATTTTTCATTACATTTTTCATGATTGCCTTGCCAAGAATCGACAATTAGTCGAAACGATTTGTCTTACATTTCTGAACCTGACCTTTGCGCACCTCTGTGTACAACTTGTCTCTACATTACTTTTAAATAGGTAGGTACCTACCTACTCGTTTACAATGTGACAACATACAATAATAATTTGTTATGAATAAATACCTACCCAGTAGTGTAAGGTAAGTTCATCAGCATGACTGATTACTCGCCGATATGCCAAGGAACCACATTTAAGACACGTTATATAATATTATAACAATATCGACAATTTAAAGGAACATCGTGTAGCCAGTTACGTATATCAGACAACAAAGTGCATGTTAATAGCAAAGCCTGAATCACTGGTCACTTGATATGGAAGGGATTTTCCAAAGCAGACAGCCACCTCGCACGGAATGGACAATTAGATAAAAACCGGCCAAGCGCGAGTCGGACTAGCGCACGAAGGGTTCCGTACTTTATGACGTATTAAAAAAAAACTACTTACTAGATCTCGTTCAAACCAATTTTCGGTGGTTACCACTTTGGAAGTGTCTCTCGCGTAAACTATTTAGTTTAGAAAAAAATTATAATGGAAACCTCAATATCATTTTTGAAGACCCATAGATACCCCACACGTGTGGGTTTGATGAAAAAAAACTGAGTTTCAGTTCTAAGTATGGGGAACCCCCAAAATTTCTTGTTTTTTTTTCTATTTTTGTGTGAAAATCTTAATGCGGTTTACAGAATACATCTACTTACCAAGTTTCAACAGTATAGTTCTTATAGTTTCGGAAAAAAGTGGCTGTGACATACGGACGGACAGACAGACAGACAGACAGACAGACAGACAGACAGACAGACAGACAGACAGACAGACATGACGAATCCATAAGGTTTCCGTTTTATGCCATTTGGCTACGGAACCTTAAAAAAACCACGAACGCGCCGCGCGCTGAATAGAGATCGCGCTGGACCTCGGCCGCGGCACCGTGCCTCGGCTGTACCACAACATGAGGAGACTGCAGAAGGCAAGCTTCATACTTGGCGTCACTGTTCAATGTAAAGGAAGGACACCGGCGGCGGCGAGCTACTGGTGGTGGTTGTGGTCACCGCCGGCGCCGGCTGTGGACGCCTGCAACGGCAGCTGTTAGAATGCCCAGGCAACCATTGAGAGCCTCCTTCCTACTTTATTATATTACCTTCTTCGATCAACAATACACTAGATAACCGGTCAGGGTGTCAAAAACGGCCGAGCGAATAACGCCTTTGAGTGGGGTCTTATTTCTATTTAGTTCGCTGTTGACTGCGCCAACGTGATAACGTACCACAATGCATCAGTGTGTATTCAAAAACTAAAAATAACTATCGAAATAAAAATATATCGGAAGGAATATCATACTTTCGGTAAGTAAATGCTTTTTCATAACATAAATAATAAAATACCTAACTGTTTTTATGAAATAACAATCTTTAATTTTTAAAACCAACCCACGCGCCAACATTTGCTAATGTTTGGCCAACGTATAGTTGCTCTGGGACAGTGAATCTATTGAGTAGTTTAAAAAATTTTATAGATAGGTACTTCTCAATTATATTTTTTATTTATATATATATATATATATAGATAGATATCCTGGCGACCCATTTCAATGTGCAAAATGGATTTCCATAGTAGCGGAAGAGAGACAGGAGGATTTTTTTAGACCTAAAAAAAATTCTGTAATTTGCTCAATACATTTCAAAAAATCCGATATTATAGGGAATGCACAAAGACGTCGATTGAGGAAAACGGCTATCCCCAAATTTTATAATTTAAATTTGAATTTGAATTTGGTTTATTGTTCTTTATATGAAAACCACCACAAATAATGTATATTGTTACATAAATAAAACAATTTGATTGTGATTATATTGTTGTTTACATTACAATTTCTCATCAGGATTCTTTCATTTAAGCATGTTTTCCAACCATGCTCAAGGTAGGTGATTGAGTATCACGTATCGCCAAGTACGCTTTTGAAGTTTCCTACTCAGAAACAGGCTAAAGGATACAAAATTGAAAAAGGTCAGGTACTCACGGGATACTGGGAGCCAGGAGATCACCACACTGTATCATTAGCAGTGGTTCTTCACGATATATCAGTATCTTTTCAGCGCGCGCGCGGTTTCGATACCGGCCGGTATTAAATTTGAGTTCGAACTGCTTTCGCCTTGTGATGCCGCCAGATGGCGGGAGCGATGCGTTGTTTTTTGCCCGCACACATCGTTGGATAAGTACGCGTGGCGGCAAGTTTAAAATAGGAAGGAAAGGTTAAGGACTGAGAAAAGCATCCCTAAGCCTGTTCAGTAGGTATAGTTCAATATCAGTTAATTTGTACTGAATCTACTATTACATAAATGTATGCAAAGTATAATAAATTGCTTTTTGTATACAATTTTGCAGTCAAATGCATAAGCCATAAAATAAAATAAACCTAATTCCTTATTAAAAATAACTTCCTTAAAACAAAAAATAAATTACTAAGTGCGACTCCATAATACTCTGTTCGGAGCAAGTAAAGTCAATAATGCAAAAATTCGAAATGAAGTAAGTAACATTTCGTGTCTGCCATTTGCTGTTTTATTTTTATGTAATAAGGTCGAATTTGGATGTAAAGGGTCTTTGTATATATTTTTAAATACACAAGTGTTTATTTAAATTTCTTATCTCTTTCTGTCGTTTTCGACGTAAGATCGTAAGTGAATGTCTTAATAATCAAAACTGTGCTTTATTCCTTGCAAAAAAAGTATAAATTAGGTTGAAATTATCAAAACTTAGGATAGTTTTTCTCCATTTATAGTAAAGTCAGCCAGTGCCATATTTGAGATTTGTTTTAGTTCGTGAGGCGTTATCTAGTGTATTGTTGATCGAAGATTACCTTATATAAGACACAATAAAAACAAGATGTGTCTACTTGTAAGTAGTTTGTGTCTTTAGATTATATACAGAGTGGAAAAAAAAACCGTAGTTGGAGGAAAAGTACCCTTAATATTGATGATGGCAAATTTTACTGAAAGGAAATATTCATTTATCTTCAAAAATAATTAAAATTGCATTTAAAGATTATTGAAAAATCACCTGCGTGAGCCGCGAATCGACCGGTGAAATGTGAAAAAAAAAACATCCTGTATTTTATGATACTAACCGAAAGTCATTTATAAAGATCAATTTCTTTTAAACAACATAGTATCTCAAATTAAAGAAAGACCAAGAAAAATATTTTTACACTTAGAACAGATGATTTATCAAAAATCTTTAAATGCTGTTTTAGTTATTTTTTCAAATAAAGGAATGTTTCCTTTCAGTAGAATTTGCCATCATCAATATTAAGGGTACTTTTCGTCCAACCACGATTTTTTTTTCCACCCTGTATAATTAATTATAGTTTTACAAGATGAAATGTATTACATAAACTGAAAGTGGATCTAAATAAATATTTTTTGAAGTATGCCGCAGTAAGCTCGAAAGAAAACAGTGGTAGGGGCAGCTCGCGCCACAACACAACCTAACGCACTGTTATTAGGGTCGTACGCTTGCGACTCGATACAATAACGTGTAAATAAAGATAAAATTGGAACTTGCACAACAAAGTGTCTTCAATTGATGTGTAATTTCAACTTACACAAAACAAACTTATTCTACACGGTACGTGTACCACGCAACCACTCGGAGCCCTAGTAAATTGGCATAATTTAATAGCTATAAACGACATACACGCGATCGCCTTATCTAAAGACAAATAATTGTATGTTTGACAAGAGGAGCAGTTATCAGCGGCGACAAGTGGCTGACACCGCGCCGACAACAACAACCGCTCAAAATAGATTGTCGTCAACCCTGGAGTATCGAGGCCACAGGCATGCTGCTGTGTAGCGCGCGTACACATGGGGACGTGCACCTGGAATCCTCACCTAGCTGAGATACCGGCTATTTATCTCTAAATTACGACATATGACAATCCTATTCACATTATTGTTATGGCGTCATACTTAGATAGAAAGAGAGCGGTAGGTAGCCGAGGCGGAGTTAAAACCAGCCCTATCATTATCCAATATATTAAGATATCTGGAAATTGAACTCAAAACTACACTGGTGGTGCACCTATCTAACAAGTAGACAACAGAGACTATTAAGGCGGTACTAAAAAACAGAAGTAGTTTCATAAATGGTTAAATCAAGGAGTAACCCAAGAAACGTTACATAGTAAATAAATATGAAGATTCGCTATCAGTAAGGTATGTTATGATTGCGGGCGGCCGGCGTGTTGTTGTGACAGTAATGCCGCGGCGCTGTGCTCCCACGACACCGTACACTCGGGAAGCGGCGGCGTGCTCCATCCACGGCACTACCGCGCGCTTCCGGCGCCGAGCGGCGACAACAACACCCGCCGCCGGCTACAACAACAACTGGCACCTACCAGTTTGATTATGTATTACACCACAATAGGGGCTTATGAGGGAAATAATACACTCCTCCTATTGTGTTATAATACAAAACAAGTTACTCAAACAAATATTAGGTATTACTGAGTGGGAAAGAGAGGAAGCTGTCAGAATACTGTCAAAAAATCATGTCAATAAATAAATAAACGTTGTCCCATTAAAAAAATATTTAGGTAGATGGCAATACTGAAATTCATGAACTGCAAACAGAGAACCGGCTTCACTAAGATTAGCTAGTAAATCTGTATCCTAAAAGCTTTCGAAGCGTAACGAGTTATTTTCTAGCGACAAGAGCGTTGCCGCGAAGTTTCTCGCCGCCCCCAATCCCGGTAAAGCTGAAAATGCCGTCTGAAGCAATCAGAAAACTCTCTCAAAAACAAAAAAATGGCCTATTGATCGCTTCGAACATCTCTCATCGAGCACACGCGCAGCCGCAGCCCCCGTTCCGAGAAGCGCACGAGGAAAAGCTGCGCGTTTATTAATCGTAGCCCGGGCTCGCGGCGCACGCGCACCACTATAATTGCAATATACACATTGTTGTGACTGATGCCGATTGTCGGAAATAGAGCTAAATACTTTGTATACATACCTAACGACTCATTCACATCTCCTTTGTTGCAGTTTTCACCAACAACACGATATAAAATACTTTTGCGGTAAAAGTAGGTTATATCGGGATGAGGGCCGCGTCGCCGCCCACTTCCTATTTAATTATTATGTACTAGACGCGTTTCGTTTGCTACGGTTAAAGAGGGTCGGAAACGATTATTATTTGTAATAAAATTTTCATATATTATAGAGTAGGTACTTCTTGCAAGAGTGTTAATGTACATAACAAATTGTTGTAAGTTTTTAAAACTTAAACAATAATACAAAATGGGTGAGGTGTAGAGTTTTGTCGTTAGTTTGAAATCATTAAGTTATAATAAGAGCGTGCAGGTTGCCACTACTAATGAGTCCCACGTCCCTCTCCGCGACATCATGAAAGCTTATACAATATGTTTGCTGATCAGCCACTTGCGGCGATGATGAAAGGCATTCATAAGTAAAACCTGTGCAAACAATAACACTGCGCTGAATGAAGTTTTAACAAGCTTCGCAAACTTTGTAGAGTTAAAGCATTTAGTTATGAGTTTGTAAATTAGTTACTAATTCATTCATATTTTGAAGTTTCAAATGTTTATTAATAAAGTTTTCATTTTTATTTGTGTAATTTTTACTTTTATTGTGAATACCATTTAATTCTTCAATCTTTCAAGTCAATATGTTTGCGAATTATCCTCGACCGAGATTCCACCAGTGTTCAATAACGTTTGAGTGGAAGCGTGTTAAATTTATATTATATTTTCTGATTATTAAACTGTTTTCATAAATAATAATAATAATAATAATAGATTATTGCGGATAAACAATCCATAATCAATATTACATTACAATAATCAATAAAATTAAAAACAAAATACAAATTAAAAAACAAAATAATTATTAAATTAAAATAAAAATAAAATTAAAATTATAAAATTAAAACTTCGGATTAATAAATAGATATAAAATCAAATTGACAATAATATATAGACATAATTACAATAATAAAATAAAATTTCTTAAATTTTTAGATTTATTCTAGTTTGGATTTGGTAGATAATAATGCGAACCCGGTGGCCTAGAACTACGAGTACACAAGTGAATGTGCACCCAATGCTTGACAAACGGATTATCCATTTTACAGATTAATGCGAAGTAATTTAAAGGCGAAGTAATTTTCTCTTTTATGAGAAACAAACCCGAAACCCAATTAAAGAGTCCAAACCGCCCCGGCCTCCGCGAGTGCCGGATATAATAATAAAAATAAATAAAAATTCATTTATTGGGTAACTTAAAGGTAGGTAACAATAGCAGTGGCTGGAGCCTCCTTTTAGACACAATTTGCCTGTTTCAAGAGGTTCCGCTCTTTCTTATCTCTAAGGTATACATAGAAGTTACCACGTAGCTAGTTACTCAATTTATATAACAAAAACTACTTAATTAATAAAATAAAAACCAAATATAACTAACTGTGTGTGTGTGCGTGTGTGAGGTGTGTGTGTGTGTGTGTGTGTGTGTGTGTGTGTGTGTGTGTGTGTGTGTGTGTGTGTGTGTGTGTGTGTGTGTGTGTGGGGGGTGTGTGTGTGTGTGTGTGAGTGTGTATGTGTGTGTGTGTGTGTGTGTGTGTGTGTCTGTGTGTGTGTGTGTGAGCGTATGTGATTATTACATTAGATATTAGGAAATAAAGGTCTCTAGTTCATCATAATTTATATTTTTTAGCCAAGTTATTAATAAGGATTTACATTCTTTATAAGTTTTATTATAGATGTTGAGTTCATTATTTATTTTATTATATATACGGGCAGACCGAGAAGCGAGCTGTACGCTTGCAAATTTTGTTTGAGTTGGGGGTATGTAAGCAACAGCATACATTCTTCTTCTCCGTACCGTATCAGGTTTGTAAGGTAAGTATTTGTGTTTCCTTAATATTGCATGCAGAATATATAATTTTCTAATAGATAGTAGACTGCATGTCTGGTAAAGTTCAGAAGTTGAGAAAGTTCGTTTCTTGAAGTACATAACTTTATATATTATATATTAAGAGACATATGGATATTGACAGACAGAGTAGGAGGTTTGGATTAATTTAAATTGTTATTGGTGCTAACATTAATTAATATGAAAGACAGTGCCACCTCGACCCTGAGCCGCCAGATGTCAACAATGAGGTGATACCGCGCATTCACATCATACATATGCATGCCATGAGTATCACTTGTTATTCATAAATTAACACATGTACATTGTGTTAAAGCTATCTACTAGTGGGAGCACGCGTGAGGCCGCCTCATGAATATGACAAAATGTTGCATGCTTGCAAGAATATATTAGTATATAGGTATTATTGATTTACTTCTGGGTGCTAGACCATAGCGATAAGTTGTTTAAGTAGTGTTTCGTGTAAAATTAACGTGCGGGTAGGTAGAGGTACACAACAACAGAAGAAGCTGCTCATAGTAGTAAAGCTGGGCTCTGGGGTGCGACCGGCAGCTTGTAACACCACCACTTCTGCCAATCCACCTGAATGAATGGCGTGAATTGTACAATGGTTAGTTTACCGGTTGGCATACACTAAACATCATTTTAATAATTTTACCTAAATAAGATTAACGGATAGGAACAGGAACATTCAAATAATAAAGTGTAAACAAACAGAACCAGTTGACAGATGCGTTTTGACAGTCACTGCGTTCGGGAACAGAACGTCCCACGTTTCGTTCAGCAATATCTTTTACAGGAATACTTTAATAAATTCAGAACAAAGGATTCATGAAATTATATATTAACTCAACTAGATAAATATAATAATAATAATAGGGTGTAAGGGAGACTTTTTCTACATTAATTAAAGTAAATGGATTTTATAGTTGAGTGAGCGCAAGCCTGCGTCAGATGCGGCGAAGAGCACGCCGCTAGAGACTGCCCACGCCCACTTGAAAGCCCCGCCTACCTGTGCAAACTGCCAGGGAGAACACACGGCGAACAAAATTAACTGCCCCGTGTTCCGGAAAGAGTTGCGAAACAAGAAGGCTGGCACCATCTTCTTCTTTTTTTATGTTGCAATTGCTTAACCGTTAGAGGTCATTGTTTTTCGTATAATTTACTGACCCAACCATCCCATGACTCGCATGCAATAGTGGCAGATCACTGTTTTGACTCGACTGATATCGACTGTGTATGTCCTAAACTCAGTAGTACAAACACAATAAAATACCTAGGCATCATCATAGATAGATATCTGAATTTTAAAGCACATATAGAAGCTCTTACTACTAGAGTTCGAAAGTTAATTTATGTCTTTAAAAATTTAAAATATGCCGCGAAAGGAAGACTTCTAAAAGAAGTTTATCTAGCCCTTTGCCAATGCTAACGTACTGCAATTCATTTTGGGGAGGCGCTCATAAAACTACCATGCTAAACTTAGAAATAGCACAGAGAGCCATTTTGAAAGTTAGCACATTTCGTCCTTTCCGTTTCCCTACAACAGAACTCCTAGCTGAATGTGATGTCCTTTCTGTTCGTCAGTTGTTTATACTACTAACTGTAACAAAGAAACATTCACTTACGCCCTACAGTCCTGCACTACAAACCAGCAAAAGGCGAGCAGACATTGTTTGTTCCACTGAGCTATATCGTACAGCTCACTCTCACAGGTTCTTTTGCTTTCTTGGAAGTTTTTTGTATAATAAGCTTAATTTAACACTAGGTATACATCAAATGAATAAAATAAATTGTAAGAAAACCATACAGAAGTGGCTTAAAGGGAAAACCTACAATGACACCGAACATCTATTATTAGTTATTACATAAGTTGGAATACAATGGCAGCAACATGCTGCATAAGCAAAATGTTATTAAAAATATTATAATTTATTGCTATTTAATAAAATGTTATGTAAGCGAGCGCTAACACACGCTCACCGATTAGATGCCTGAGAAACGGGTAAACTAGTTTACTTAGTTTAGGTATCACTTCGGTTATTTTGCACTACTAACCCTAATTTTAAAACTTTACAATATAAGCGGCACTGTTGTAATGCATTATATTATTATGCAGTCAAATGTTACTTTATAAGTTTTATGTATTTAGTCTTTAAGTTTTACACAGCAAATAAATGTATTCTTATTATTCTTATTGTTAGTGAGCCAGATTCAATTGCAGCAGCTTCTATCCTAATCCTGGACCGCGTGACGGCCGGACTTACTGAACATCTGTACATTGCCTTTTATTGGTATTTCAGGGCTCACCTACCGGGCAGCGTCTCCCTCTACCGGGCAGCAGTACCCTGGCACGCACTACCTGCCTGCCCTCCGGAGGCACCTCTACAAGCGCCTACCCGCCTGTTTTTCCAGAGGCAGCGCATCGCGGCGGATCTAGCTTCGGGTTCCAGATCCTACCGGCGCAGTCTACGGCCCGAGTCTAGGCTGACCTAGGCGCCGAACTGCGCGTTTTCAGACCCTCAAGAAGCTAAGTCCTCTTATAAACCGCGCGACAGAACTGAGCAATATAGCATCCAACGAAACTCACGACCTGAGTACCTAATAAATTGATTGCACCAGTTTGCATCTTTTATTTATCTAACTCTTTTCTGAACCTGGTGATGTCTAACACCCCAGCGTTTCAAGCTGTGGTGTTAGGCACCACTGCATTAGCTCAGCTGCTCCATGCAGCTGAGCTAATGCAGCTGCGGCACCGCGACTCTTCACAAGACCATCCGCGGACGATTTGGTAAACTATTGACATTGCCAAGGAACAAATACGTTTGCAGTAGATACCTATCATTTTTATTTAAACCTAGTCGGCCAAACTGGTGTACGGCCCGCCGTTGGTTAGAGAGCACCGCAGCCTATAGCATAGATAGACGCTGCTTGTAGCATCGCGGTCTTATTTGTTACGCTTTAAAATACTGGGCCTCATACTGGAACCACAGAAGAAAGACACTCTGGAACATCAGACAGAAACAGGTATAAGGGTGGTAAGCCATTCAGAAGGACCTGTGGGTAAAACCACTAAACGCGGCTGCACAACGCCTCTTTGAGGTGTTGCCTTTGTGATATTAGATAAAATAGTACGATAATAGCTGAATACGACTGGGACTATAATCTATTCTGTGACATCGGGCCATAAAAATTACTAATACCTATAGATCAATGGTAATTTTCCTTTTTTCCGGTTCATATCTCTTGCGTGCTATATGCGATACTTATGTTATTCAGAAATTATTTACATTATAAAGAGTATATCGGGTGAAGGTCGTTCGTCAATAGCGTTTTGAAGCTAACTTGTAATTCAAACAAGTCGTAGTTCGTAGATGGATCGGCGCGGCCGCGTGCTCGCTAAATCAGGTATTCCACATAGATCACCCAATAAATATTTCGTTTAACCCCGGCGGATATAGTATAATACACTCGAGTCTGAGGAGGCTGAGATAAGGTCAGCTCCCAACATGTTCGGTTTGCTATCTGATTCGACAGTCAGATGTCCAAGCGATCCTGTGATTTCCATAAGTACGGCTTTCAAGTTATTTTTCTATTACCTTCTAGTTCGTGCTACCCGAAACGCCTGCTCGTGGTAGATTACACCGGTGTCCGTCTATATTATCTTATCACATCTTTGTCCGCAGTATTGGAAGAAAGTGGGTGAGGGAGGGAGGTCATTCGGAGGAAATCAAAATAGGACAATGTATCTTGTCTTATGTATTTATTTAATTAATTAATTAATTTCATATTTCGACCTCCGAGTCAAAATTAAAAAAAAATATAATAATTAAATAAATATGAGTTGGGTAACAAAATGCGAAAATAGAATATCCATTGTAGGTAATAATCCCATTTTTTTGCACAGTTGCGTATACATTTGAATTTTAAATGGCTAATGCTTTCTGAAAAAAAGTATACGTTCTAAACTATTGGGCTAAATTGGCATAGACAGTTAATTTTTAGTTCGAGTTTAGTGAATGCCGACTCTCGGGTCGCCCCGCGCTGCTAGACACGTTCAATTGTCGTTGTGGTCACTGGTTATGACTTATGTATGAATAAGTGAATATTCCGTTGATCAGTATAGTGTGGACTCACCTTCAGCGGGGTTTGAGACGGCGTCGTGCACCAGCGACGCCAGGCAGCCCGACAGACCTGTAACACCACCATCACAATCATTACGGTCACACCATCATCATTGTCTTCATCAATTCACTTCAATCGTATTTATTTGAATAGCATATGGGATTACAAAACAATCATCGCACCGCACTGGGTCCATGTGGTGGTTTATGGCCCGATCTCTCTTATCCATCCATAGGGGAGGGTCGTGCCCCAGCAGTGGGGACATCAAGTGAGCTAGTGATGTGATATGGGAAGATTATGTATTTCCTATAACACCACTACCCTGAATGTGTAGTAATTAGACTTAAGTTGTCTGATTAAACCCTATACAGAGTTAAGTTTTAAAGGCAAAACAAGTCCAAAGTTCGTTTTTACGATATCTCTATAAAAAAACATAAAAATAAAATGTTTATGAGTCTACAACGTCACAGATCGGGTTACGAATAGTTACGATCCTGACAGCGTCCCCGCAGCCGTCGGTAGAGCCCCTGCACGCCCAGCTCACGCGATCGCTGTTGGTACCCAGGCAGTTGTAACGGAAGCGATACAACGTCATGTTCGTTATAGATGGCTTGGTACCTGAGCTGGCGGCATGGAGCTACCACCACGCACAAGCCGCGAGCGCGCAATGGCCGCGGCGCGCGCGCTCGCATCGGACGCGAGCATGTGACGTGAGCTCTTTTTTTGCGGGCGACCTTCACCGCATGCTAACGAAGCCGCTCTTTTAGCTCTAAACATCTACTAAACACATCTCTGCTTCAATAAGCAACTTATTTGTTACCATTGCGCATTGGATCCGCTTCACTGCCCGATTAATACTTCGCGATATTACAGGATTTCGATGCACTTTGGACTTTGATGGACATCTTGAAATTGGCAGAGAAATGAAACAAAAAGACAAAGTCGAGCAAGCACTAAGCAGCCGCTGAATATGCTCTGAAGTAAGGGACCGGTAACAGTTACCAGTAGAAAGTTATTATTGCATGCATAGTACAGAGGAGCTAATAACGTGATTACACAAAATAACAAATTAAGGAAGTTTAAAAGGAACCTTCCGGCTGCCATATGTTTGCCTTCGCAAGGCAGGGAAACGAATATACTTGTGCAGAGCTGCTAGATGATCTGACTAGTAGCGAAAGTTACTTAACTTGCGCACGGTCGCAGTCAGAATGCGCAAGCCGCTGCGACTTACAAAAATTAATACGTATTCTTTAGAAACTCATACCGAAACTAGTGCATTAGGCGCGGCACATGGCCAGGCAAGGAATTACCATGGGCTCTTAAAGCATCCTTCACCACCGAAAAATTGTGCGATAACCTAAGCTTATCAGGGCACGACAGCTTTATCACACGCGCGTCGTCGTCGGCCACGTCAAGATCACAGGCGTTCCCTGCGGTACAGATTGTAATACTGCACTAATACGTTATATCGTAAGCATATCTATCCCGATAAAGATAATCATATTATAAACGCGACCTATAAACACTTAACGGCAGCATATCCTATAATTAATACACCCAAAAAACTACCTCGTATTACTAGATTTAACATTTTTGTGCCTAAGTCAATGAAGAGCAATCTAGGTTACCATTCTACATTAAATAGGATCCAAAGGCAATATAACACCCTGTGTCGCGGCCAAATAATTTAGAAGTATTAGATATTTTTCAGGATAGTGCCCGCAAGTTCAAACAGATTATTAGAAATAGTTACGTAAGCCCCCTTTAAACTTTAAATCATATTTTAGGTATTTAATTAAATTATTGTAATTTTAAGTTTGGTAAAAATTGTTAATTTAGTTTAATTTATAACTATTAGTCCACATCGCATGCCGTGGCTGTCTATAATTGAAAACTGTACTTAGAATAAGTTTGGCATTTACCCTATACCTACTGTTTGTTTGGTGGTACATGTTTTTGTTGACTGCCCAATAAAGAAATAAATAAATCAATAAAAATAAAAATAAATAAATAAATCTATAATAGATAATTTATAATCTACAAAATAGCAGGAACGGCATCCTATAAATAAAATAACGCAGAGCGATGGCGTATGCTTATTCACTGGATGCGTTTAGAAAACAGCGATCAAAATTCAAAATCATTTATTCAGTTTAGGCTACAAATAGCTCTTATGAACGAGATTATGCCATCGGTTCGTAAGTCTACTCTGGGCTATCCTATCTCATATACCTATCTATCGTGATATACTGCATTAGGTAGTACCGTGTCTCTTACCTTGGTGACAGGAAAGCCCAAGCTGTCTTTTTTCTTACCTAATGGTAGGAACTTGCCCTGAATCCATCCGGATAGCGCCCACCCTTGTTTTCATTTCTACCGTCAAGCAGCATTGTTTTACATTGCTGTGTTCCGGTTTGAATTATCAAGAACTAGTGCATAAAAGGCATATAAACTAAAGGTTCAGGGTCGGCACGCGCGCGTTATATCCGCGGCGCGGGCGGCGTCGCGTCGCTCGTCCATGGGCTGTGCATGCGACGGGCTGACTCAGTGACATAACAATAGAAGCGTGGTACTGACCGTGTGTGATGTGGTCGTGGCGGTGCCTGGTGAGGTGGCCGAGCGTGTGCTTGCAGTGCTCGTAGGTGGCGAAGAAGCAGGCGTGCGCCGGGCCCGCGCCCAGCACCACCGCCGACATGCCGCGCACGGGCCTGCGACACAAGGGCACGACTCAGCGCTGACCTCACCCTCACAACAACGTATGGAATGAGCTCCCACCACAAGTTTTTCCTTTAATCAAGGTGTAAAGAATCAATTGCGGATCTGCAAATTGAGGATGGCTGTGAGGCACAATCCTGCTTTACTAGCTGTCTTCGCATCTCATCAATCTGTTCTCTGGTTCTGCTTAACATCAGATAGAGCGGAGTCATTCGTCAGCTCCAATATTTATAAAAGCACTCTCCACAAAACCAGAGACCGCAGTTGCAGCCGCTGCGCGGAACATTCATGCTGTCTATCTATTTCGTTTTCGCCAACAACCAATGGCGGCGGCTGTGAGAGCTGACATCGCAGTTTTATTTTCTCGCCTTAAATTTAGGCTAAAGCTAAGGCCCCAGGCAGGAGAGCGAGTTCTCAACCTCAATGGTGATCTTAAAATTAAAAATGACGAAGCACACTATGGAAATAAATAATTCATTTCATTTCATATTCTCCACTCGATCACAATAACGAGAACTTGTAGCAAGCAGCGCCTCTTGGTGACAAACGTAAGTAAGTTATAATTACAATTTAGTCATAGGTACAAATCCTTGTGTCATGAATGTGATCGAATGGTGAATAAGGGAGGCCGCACATACACGGATTCCTGATTAGGTTTTCGTATCGGGAATTCAGATTCGGAATTCCGTAAGCCTAGCGCATACATTTTTTCTATTCGGAATTAATATTGCCAGTACGTAGTGACGCCTTCGTGAAAGCACGTTTTAACATGGACAAAGACGAGTTGATTGATGTGGCACTGTTGCTGGCATTGATATTTTTCTACACACATTATTAAATTTTCAGGCTCACACATTTTACAAAAACACAAATATTGAAAAAAATTCCACGAGCAGGATTTGAACCTGCACCCTTCTGACATTCCGGGTCAGGTGCTCTTCCAATTGAGCTATCGTGGTTCTAACCAGCCCGCCGAAATTATTCAACACTTTTTACTTTGAAAGCCAAAGGCGCCCATTCAATGTCAACAACTACCGAAAAATATACGAACGTGTAAACGTTCGTATACACGTTCTTTCGTACAGGGCGTAAGCCCTGGTGTATATTTTGTAGGTAACGCGTGCATTCAGCTCTCCGGATCTGAATGCCTGATACGGAAACCTAATCAGGAAACCGTGTGTGTGCGGCCTCCCAACACTCGCACTCCGCAGCGTCTGCTCGCCATCGTGCACCGCCAGCTCGTGTCGTCAGCCACCACAATAATAACATACAGTCACAGGCGCCTCTGTACTCCTGTATGTTTAAGTGACATCTTATTTTTCCATTGTCATTGTTCGGTTAGGTACTTATAAAAAATCTTTTACAAACTAGTTTTTTTGTTATACGCATGTAGACACATGTAGGTAAACATGTGTCACTTTCAACATCATTGTCATATGCTTATCTGGCGCGGTGGGTGGGTACCTAAACTCCGTTTGTTTACTTTGTGTACAAAGAGTTATTCTGTGTTGTATGTTTCTAATAAGTAATCATAATGTAAAATAAAATAAAATACCGCAAAGAACACGGTCAGTTGTTTGGCCTGTACGGTGGTTGGCCATCTCAGTTTTGGTAACCTATCTCACTTTCGAAACTTTTTGTTCGAATTTCAAAACTTCGAAAACGCTTTAACGAAGTTTTGAATCCCAGATATATTTTTTTTCATTGTAAGTAATAATTTTTTTTTACATATATTTCATTTTCCAGAAAAACTAATAGCCTATTGTCAAAACCATTTTTTTTATTTTTACATTTGTTTTGCTTACAATATTTTTTTTTCTAGATGTATTAAATATCAAAGTAACCTATTCTTACAAACGCACTTATTTATTTGTCAACATTTAAAACAAGTAGGGTTGGATGTACACGAGCTCCCTCGTTCTATGGAAACTGATACCGTGGGGGGCTCAAGGGGTCTTACTGAAACCCCTGATATCGATTTTGGTTGCCGGAGAGGTACCCACGTATTTTTTATTTTTTCAATTATAAAATTTTTGAGTGACACAAAACAAAAACAACACGCAAAAAGTAAGGAATAACGTGAAATAAAACGTTTCCTGTCAAAAATTACGTGTGTAATGTCATTAGAGAAGCGTCATTGACGTAGTAATTAAACTTTCACCTAATCTGTGGTCACGCCGCCATACAAAACCGAAGTAGTGACAAAACCGAAGCGAGAGGACGTGGGGGGCAAAGCCCCCCGCCATTAAAAAAGTAAAGAGTTCATTAGGTTAGGTTAGGTTAGGTTAGGATGGTGACCAAAAACGCGCGAGCCGAGCGAGCGGAGCAGGCGTGCCGCGGCAGCGGCCGGCGAAGCGCCAGAAACGACGTTTATGTACGTGCGACTTTTTTACATGCCTAGACCTTACCTTTATGACCATACCTTCTAGTCATACCTACAAAGGCTGACATTTGAAATTGTTAATATTGTTGATGGAGTAATGCGACAAAAGATGAAATTGCTATTATTTTTCTGTTAAGCGTTAGCGTGTTTATAAATTTGATGGATTGTAAGTATTTATATTTCTTTTTATTATATAGGAAACGTTTTTCTGGAAACTAAATCATCTAACATTAATATATTTATCAAAGGTTGAGTAAGATTTCAAAACGTATAGAAATTTTTAAAAAAATATTTGAAAATCGGATTATCCGCAATATGTATGTCAATCGTGTTTTCGGTAAAATGAAAATATGGCAAACAAAAATGTGGCAAAACATTGTTGGGATAATGAAATTCGTACTAAAAAAATCGGATTTAAAATAGGTAACCCTATTAGAACCAAAGAGGAAGGAGTTCTTGCGGCATCTCACACCCTCGAACGGGTACATTATTATATTTTTTAATAGATTACCTACGGGTAAGCACTCGGCCTTCATCTCACCTGATGTGATGATTATGTGATGTAGAAGGCCAAAGGTGGAAAATAACATAAACGACATTACATAACTGATTATACATAACATTTATTATTTGCAAGTAACGACGAGACAGCGTCTGCCAGGCGGCCTCTGCTTTACAAGCAGCGCAGCGTAATGGTAACAAGAGCGTAATTTTAATAAGGCTAAAAGTATAATTACTTTGTTCAACACAACATTGCAATTTCTCTATTTGTCGTCGACTCGTTCAGCGCATAAGGCACCTTGATAAGACTACGTCATCGTCAATAAATAGTGTCAGTAGTCAGTGAAGAAGTGGTTGATAGCTTTGTTTGCGCGCTGCCGATATAATATATTGTGATACTGCTTGCTATTTGTTATTGACTAACACAAATGTGACTTTTCTATGACAGCCATTTTGTCAGATAGAAATACTGCATGTAACGCAGATGAGTGTTACCCATTCATCATCACGAGTATTCCGGCGACTGGGCCCGTCCTTATTTGGGCCCGCGGGCCCACTCGCCGGATCGAATTATTTTAATAGGGGTCAGATGCTCTCTCAATTGAGCTATCGTGGTTCTAACCCTGAGCACCTGACCCGGTATGTCAGCCGGTATTTCAACGAGCAGGATTTGAACCTGCACCCTGTTTTGCAACAAAATTTGCGTTAAAATTATATAAACAAAACAAAAACATTTTTATTCCGGCAACTGGGCCCACCATCGATACGCATATAAGATCTGTTGTTTAGATCAAATTCTAATACAGTTGGAAGAAAACGCATTCGAAATAAAAATAGTTTTTTAAGAAAATAATTCATTTGTTATATTTAGTATTAAGTATCTAAGTAACACCACAGGACTATTCAAAAATTCTAAGGTTTCGAAACACAAAGGGTGGTACTGTTGGTAAAAGCTCTGCCGCCTGCGTCGTTTGCTCTTTCCGTATGCCTGTCCTTGGCCGCCAAGGTCGTCGTTGACTCAGCGCTGAAGCGCTATTTATATTTATTGAAAGTTCTCCATTTATATTTCGATCGATTATGCCTTCCAAGTTTATAATATTTGTGCTGCGTAAAGCTTTAATAAGAGTGTGTATTACCTATTGGGTCAAAAATGCGAACTTTGCATCCAAAGGACGTGGTACTTTGGCGACCGGTTGCCCTGTACTGGTTTGCCTTGGTCTAACAGTTTGGGTCAGTTCATACCAAATCCAGTGAGCATGGGTTTAGCTCAAATGCTTTAATGTTTCAATTTAATACACACAGCACACACAGAGCCCGATGGTTAAAAGAATGCGTTGTAAATTATTGGCTCAATGCGTTAATAATTGCGTAGCCGTCAATTAAAGTAAGGATCATCAGCGATCTTCATTAAAAAGCTTCTCCGAAGAAGGCATGCGAAATATAAAGTATCATAATCAAAACTAATATACAAAAGCTTGAGTCACTACAAATACGATTTTTAAAACTACTCGTAAATAAAAAAACTAAAAGCAGCTGCAATGGAGACTATACAAAATTATTTAAAATATGCAAAATTCTCCCTGTTAGTTTAAAACACAAATACGTGCTCGTTATTAATAACCATAGTAGTCAAGAGTGTCACTTACCAGTAAAGCATAGGTATGATACTAGAGCGATATCTGTGGGCAAATACTCTGTTCCTAGGGTTACTAATTATTACGGTGACAGAACCCTCAGTAAGAGAATCCCTTATATACTGAACAGTGTGCCTCAAGATGTGAGACTTGAAACTAATGTTAACAAATTTGGTAGCCTGCTTAAGAAACATTTTTTGGAAAGTTTATTATAGTTGCTTATATGTAGTTAGACTTAGCTTATAAGTGCTAAAATTGTCGGCGGCGTGATTCTCGTCCCTGAGACTGCTCTGTACCCACAGTCAAACTATTAATATAGTTTTGTGGGGCTATGTTTGTAAATGTATTTGTATTTCTTAAAGATTAATAAAAATAAAAATAATAATAAAAATAATAATAATAATTTACGTTGCTTAAAAAGTGTTGCTGCATTCACAGAAACGTTAGTCAGTCAGTACATAACAAAATCGACCGACTTGTATTATTAAGTTTTAATGGTTTCAATCAGCGTGACTATCTAATGATAATATTCCACCGACACAAGGCGCGGCGTGGCGGGAGTGGGTGCTTACTGCAATGACTTCTCCTTTCTAATCACTGTTCCGAACGGAACACAATGGTAGTGATAGATAATGATGATAAGATTAGTACCTACAAATTATTATCAATTGAGCTGAAGGATTCGTGTGAGTAAAGTGTGGGGTAATGCCGACTGGCGGAAGCAACGGTTGGCTCGTAGTGGCATGCCAGCTATTGCATGCCGTTTTTACATCCTGAATCAACATCGGTATTAGCAATCAATTGATTTACAAATTCAGCAATGAAAACATAGTAAGGAATAGGAATGTTTTTGCACAATTTCGATGAAAAAGTGTTGCCACTGATGTAGCTGACGACATTAAAGTATATAGACATTAACTACTGAAAACACTGAAATGAAACCACGGGTAACAAACATGGACATAACAATAACAGGTGTTTAATGGTTACAAAGTTTAGACAGATTTATTAAAATAATTTGGCCATTGCCGCTTACGGCTCACCAGTTAAAGGGAACTAGCCAGGAATCACAAGATGTGTGATCGTGAGACCTGGGTTCAAGGTCTCAAGCTTTAGCGGCCCATCGCTGCTTTTTATCAGTGTTAAACCAAATCACCAAGCTATAGGAGACACCCAAACAAAGCAAGTGGTTGACGAATTTTGCTGAACAAACAATTTAGACAAATCAAGTTTTAAGGCATGTCTTAAAAAAAAATAACATGCAAAATTATGCAAACACTTCAGATGATACCTACCTCAATAAATCTGGGGGCACGGCAGTGCCCACGCATGGCCGTACTATCCTTTTCTCGAAACAATTCAGGCCACTTTCGACCCCCTATAACTTCGTTGTGGATAAAACTAGAAGCCTGAATTTTCATTAACCAAGCAGGCATTGTATAAACACGGTATATTTAAAATTATAAAATTATAAGAATTATATCTAGTCAAAGTTTTTTTAATTTTGTCACTCACTCGTCAGTGAGTGTCGGTTCGTCGTCGGTTGTCAGTAGTCGGTTAATTTATTTAGTCCCTACTTAAGGGACCTTCTGTTTTAAGTTATTACGTAATTAGCTAACCTAACAACATCTTATAGTGACCATATCAATATTAAAAATCTTTTATGTTTTAAATAAATAGATTGACTTGGCAATCGCACTAAACAATCTAATTGAATATAATACTTGTGAGATACATTGTTTTCATGCAATGGCCAAGTCCTGACTCCAAACTCTCTTTTAGAAAACCCACTACGAGTCGATCATCTTAAGAGCTAGGAGAACCTTAGGTTTTGTCTATCGAGTCACTAAGCCATTTAGAAAAAAGGAAAGCTTAATTATTCTGTATACTTCCCTTGTGAGAAGCGTTCTAGAATATTGTTCCCCTGACCATATGGTCGGCCTGTTATGATAATCACATAAACAGGATTGAGTTTGTACAGAAACGGTTTGTTCGCGGTGTCAGTTATAAGCTCGGCCTGGGAAATTGCTGACAACGTACGATGACAGACTTGGAAAGTTTAAGCTAGATTCCCTTGTCATGCGACGGCAACTTGGTGGCCTTTCAACATAGCATAAATTACTTAATTCTACCCTTGATTCTGATATCTTGTGCCATGTTTCATTGAGATTTTCAACCAAATCCAACAATAGACAACTTCTTTTTCATGTACCCTTAGCTAGAAACAATGTATCACATATAGCCCATTGATACGGATGTGTCGAACATGTAAAGTTTTATGTAATGATCTTTGATATATTTCATTAAAAAATAAATAGGTATAGTATCAAATGTTCAGAAAGATTGGCTTGCTTCTTACTATGAAATAAGACTGTGATTTAAGAATGGTACTTTTATATCCTCTTTTTTTCCTCTTTATTTTAATAAATTTAAATTGAATGTTGTGCTCGATTGTTACTGATATGCAAATTAAGAAATATCATTGTACCTATGTAAAAAATTTTATGTTTTGATTTGTATTTTGTTACCGTGCCAAAAATAAATAAATAAATAAATTACATGGATCTAACAACTTTTTACGGTAGAAGAACTAAGTTGCGAGACTTGGTTTTTTTTACAAGTTTGTTTTTGATGGCTCTACAATTTCGCTACAATCTTTGTTATCAAAAAAGTTGGTTACTAATAGAGATACGGTGATACCAGTCTCTAGTGACAATTGGTGAGGTCATGGCGCTTGCGAGGTGAGAACATGGACGCGATAAATGATTGGGTATTATAAAGATTGGACAACCCCAAATATTCTCCAAGCAAAAGCCATTCATCCCTCGTGATTATTTTGAGATAATAAAAACATCTGAACCTTGCTCTATCAAACTTGTGTAACTTCTTATGTTTATATTATATCGCATGAAACAATATTTGAGTTTATGTTTTAACGTCAGAAGAAAATAATAATTGTAAAATAAACACGACGTTAACTTTAGAAAACAATATTATTAAAACTATGCTAACAGTAGCTGTGCAAATGAACCGAGCTGACGATAACAGAGCCGCGCCGCCGCCGCCGCCGCCGCGCCGACCTCCGCCGCCACTATCAGGCGTGCGGACTACACACTACACTTACTACAAGTTTACAATCACGTCTCGATATTTGTCAAATATTGCACACATAATGTCTGACCGTGAACCTAATGATCACACTTCATTCGAGATTTATTACATGCATACATTACGTTATTATGCCCAATGGTTTGCTATCGATTAGCTTCCGATTGTTGTTATGCATAGGTAAGCCTAAAGTTTATGAGCACAAGACTTTAAAAGTCATTTACTGAAGATCATCAGTAAATAGCCTTCATTAATTAATGCTTTACTTTTTTACTTTGTGTGATAGATAGATAGATAGATAGATATAACTCTTTGTTGCACACACACCCACAGAGATAAAAAACAAACAACGAATTTTTTTATAATAGGTGTTCAGTGTATAATCCTTTCTGTATTGAGTTGACCGAAAGTGAGAGCTTCAAGTCAGTTAAGTTGTCGTTTGCAGCGCAACCTAACTGGTGGGTTACTCTTGAAACACATTTGCAATAATCAATTTCCAATCCCAAATCTAAAAAATTCAAATGGCACTCTTAAAAGCGATAATAGCGCTACATTGGAATTAAATTGCGTGGAAATTAAGTGAACAAATTATTATCGAGATGGGGCGTTCCGAAATTGCGAAACTTATCCCAATATCGATACATATTAATCGCATTGGAATTGTATTGAGATTGAGTTTGCGTCAAGAGTAGCCTACCTGGTAGTGGGTTCTAAATATAGTAGCGCGGATGCACACCGCCATCGCCACCGCGCGCCGGCTGAATGCGCGTGACCTGCCGCAATCGGACGCGCCGCCGTGACGCGGCCGCCCACCGCCCACTGACCACCGACCGCACCGGCCAGCCAGCTGTTCGGTCACTTTTACCTAAGCAATATCTCAATGAGATGGACCCGACATCTTTATTAAAAAATAACAATTAGAGACTGAAACTTGAGTGAAGTTGAAATGTGCTGTTTCCTACTACCAAAACCTTGCGAATAGGCAAGTATACAAGCCATCGTTGTCCGTTCGTCACCTGGTCACAGGAGAAAAATTATACCTGATATACAAATCAAGCAAGAAAGAATTTGTACTGGAACTTGGGAAGCTGGATAGCTCCAGCCGGACAGAAATTAGGCTCACATTTTTCTACTACTTACTGGGTTTTTTGTGATGTTAATACGTTAAAAGTTGTCGGTGGGTCGGAGTGGCACTACCGCATTTCTTGAGTTAGGTAGTACCTATTGAATTGACGACATGCTCTAATTAGGGCCGGCAAGAACGCGTGTAACAACCGACAATCCCACGCGTGGGCGCGGGCGGCGCGCTGGATGCGGGACTGGGGCACTGGGCCGCGACTCCGCGAGGCCAGCGAGTCGGCATTTAAGAAGAGATGTGAATCAAATTACGAGTTACATATTTGCTTCATCATCATCATCATCATCATCAACATCAACATAAAACATCAACATCAACATCAACATCAACATCAACATCAACATCAACATCAACATCAACATCATCATCATCATCATCATCATCAACACCATCAGCCTATACGAGCCCACTGCTTCAGCACAATGTTCACATAGGCCTCTCCAATATTTGCTTGGTAAATCTATAATTTAAGACGGTCTTTCAGATGGTTTGGATTGCGTCGGGTAACATATAACTATCTATTTCCGCTTCAGTCAGTGTCTTAATGGCTCCGCACACTAGGCGACACGCGACTGCGACAGCTCGGCGACTAGACGCGACAACAGGCTGCGGTCGACAATTTTCATATATTTTGTTCAAAGCTCCGCAAACTTGGCGTCAGTCGCAGAGTCGCGACGACAAGCTAGGGGAGCCGCGAAACTGACGCTCACAACTGTCGCACGACTGTCGATGTCGTCGTGTGTGCGCTGTACAACGCGACTAAACGCGGCGACTAGACGCGGCGACTAGACGCGGCGACTAGACACGGCGACTAGACGCAGCGACAAGTCGTCCAGTGTGCGGAGCCATTTAATCATGATTACTTGGTTTCTTGAACGGAGCAATAATATAAGTTACGATATTAAATTACTCGTTGTGTTAGGTATAAAAACAAGAGACAAAAGACCATTGAACTTTATAAATTATTTAAATTTATTTATTTATTCGAACTAAATTTACCATTTCCGAAAACATTTCAGTGTAAGGAAGTGGTGGTAGATAAATTGGCGTTTATCGATTAATTAAATGTAAGTACTTATTAGGATGTAAGTACTTATGTAATTAGTATTTCTAGTTTTGTAATGATAAAGTAAATGTATATTTCTCTAACTGTACCTTGAAGGTCAGTCATACAATACAATTTTTGTTTTGGTTAACATGGCGCATGAAACTCGTACTAGGCACACCTAGTGATGCAAAAAATCCGTTTTTTTTTCTATCGTGAAAAAATACTTGCAAAAAAGCCATGAAAAACACCGTTTTTTTTCTGGAGCATGTTTTTTTTCACTACTCTGTAGTAGTTAAAGATTAATGCTTATAAGTTCAAATTCAGATTAATGCAAAAAAGTTTTCCGTTTATTTTAAAAATCTACCACACTTTTTTGGTTGAATATTACAAACCAAGCTTTCGACAACTTTTATTTTTTTATTTATTTAGCCTAAACTTACAACTAGCATCTATAGGACCGACACTTGTTACTTTACGTTGAAAGAAACGCGTAAGCACTTTGAAATTCACGGCGCTTACAAAACGTTGTTACAAAGAGTAAAACTTGAATTTAATTTGATTCTTTCTATTTTTTAAGCAAAATGTAACATCACATGCCTAAATAAAGCTTTGTTTATCAAAGATTGTTATCTTGAAAAAAAAAAAGTTGTTGTCGGAAAAAGACAGCTGCGTCTGCATCCACCGATTTGCGTTGGAGAATCGTTAAGATTTGGCCGTCCGTGCGTTACCTACCGCGTTGAAACACTGATCCCATCATCAGCTGCTGATGAATAAACAATGAATCTAGGTCAAAGTCTGACAATGACATATAAACAAGATTTTTCGATTCACACTTATCTCTATCTGTTATCTATTTACAAACAGGTTTAATACTGAATTGCCGAAATACACCGTCTATTACAATATCAGTTAACGTTCGATATTAGCTGATATGATAACTCGCCGTGTCGCCACTTCCGTGCCAGCTATCGTTGCGCACTGGCTGCGTTAGTCGCGGCTGTCCTGATATCCTGAATCTTCATCATTACTATAAGCTATTTCAGCAACACCAAGCAACATGTCATGTCAGCTTTCAAGACAAGACAAGACAGTATACAAGTTCATATGAAACTATTAAAAACATTTAGAATAACTTAAATAGTAGGTAATTGAAACTATACTCGCATATTACAAGGAAAATGTAAAAAACGCAAGATGATCCTTAATATTGAAATGCAGCCGCCGCACCACGCCACGCCCGCAAGTGGCTAATTTAGTAAGAAAAATGCGCGAAGCAGAAGCGACGCTCCACATTACATGACATTTATGATAACTTAGGCGCGGGACAGACAGAAAAGACGTAAGACGCGGGCGGGGTGCGGACGGGGCGTAGACGGGGCGCCGCCGCGAGAGATGGGGTTTTTTTCCGATATATCGATACATCGATAAAAAATAACCAATATCGAAATTCGTATGAAAATCGATTTTTTTTATTTATTATCATCTCATCACGATCTTACTAAATTCGCTAGAATTCAAAGCCGTAAAAGATTGAGAAAAAAACTTATTGTTTTGTTGTGCTGAATTCCATTAATCTAATTTATGAATGGAGTCGAACCCATGGCTTAACGGTCAACCCCAACAAGTCACAGGCTATCGTCATCAGTGGCTCAAAACAGATAGCTAAGTTAAATAACTTGTCTATCCCTCCGCTCATGCTCAACGGTGTCACACTGGCTTATGGTAACGTTGCCAAAAATCTAGGAGTTCTTTTCGATTGCACCCTCTCGTGGGCTCCACATGTATCGGAGATAAGTCGGAAAGTGTTTGCGGCCTCTGGGTCGCTTCGGGGGTGGAAAAACTTGCTTCATGTAAAGACCAAGGTTGAACGTGCGCAATCTCTCCTTTTACAGATTTTAGACTATGCTGATGTCTGCCTTATTGATTTAAATGAGGACCTACTTAACAAACTACAACGCCTCCAAAATCTCTGCATCAGGTTCATCTACGGTTTGCGTAAGTTCGACCATTTGTCTGAATACAGGCAAAAGCTTGAATTGAATGGCTTCCTATTAGGTGGCGTCGCGAAGAACATATTCTCACTCTTGTTTTTAACGTACTGTATGATCCTCGTACTCCTTCTTACCTCAAGGAGTGTTTCCGATTTCTCGGGGTGGATCAAGTCCGGGATCTTAGGTCAAATACAGATAATGTCCTAAAGCCTCCTTTTACTCGGTCTGGATATTTTAAGGACTCTTTTACAGTATACAATACAATATATAATATATACAATATAAGTATATATATTTTATTTATTAGGTAGGTAGGTTAGGTATTATTTGTACTTATTTATTTAATGTTAGCGCACTTCCTCTATCTCTTTTTTGGATTTTCTAACCAAAGATTGTCTGGAAGAGATCGCTTGTAGCGATAAGACCGCCTTTGCCCATATACTAGCTAGCTACTAGTTTTTGTTTAACTGTTGTCCTCCTTTTGTTTTCATTTTGTGTGAGCAATTAAGAATGTATCTATCTATCTCACACAGGCACCCAGATACCAATGAGGACATTTGGTAGTCAACTTTAGAGTTGACGATCCAAGCAGTGGAACTGCTTGTTGTGCTCTCGTACAACGAGAAGTGAGCGCGCTTGACAGTTTCGGTCACCTATCTGGAAAATAGGGAGAAGACTATACGTGTCCATAGGGCGGCTCTTGAGACACTAGTCTTATGGTGAACAATGCGCTTCGGCGGGTTCGAACTTAACGTAGAAAATCTTCTCTGCGAGTTTTACTTAGGCAGGGACGTCTGGCACCTTTTCATATAACCTAACGGTTAGTAGTGGGTGCCAGTACTGCCAGTGTTAACATATAAGTAAAGTGTAAGAGTAAGGGTTGCCCCCGCAGCGTCTTGGCTCGTGGGGCATTGTCTGGGCGCCGGGCGGCTGTGACGGCGCGTCAATGAGCTCCCGCTTCATTGTGGGCTCCGCTCTGCTAATGGGGGCAATTGGCCGGGAGCCCGGGACCCAGCCGCTGCCAGCGTGGGAACACTGCGGCCCGGTGCGCGCATTCGCTACATCTATGCTACAAGCTGTACAGTACTGAGTGGCTTCATGATTTGTCCCTTTCCATATAACATATGTTTAGGATTTTTAATTACCTGTTACCGGTAATGGTACCTGTTACTAGTAATGAGACCTGTTACTCTACCATATACTTATAGTGACAGAGTTGGAAAGAAACTTTGCAAATTGTCAACTCAATACTTTTTTTTGTTTAGCCTAGGAAAATTGGCAACCGAATCATTCCGCGGTGCGATGGGTTAGCCTGATGGTATAGCTGACCCACTAAAAAACTAGAGCACTCGTCTTCCGCTTGAGCGGGATCCCTAAAACTCTGAGGAGTCGCTCACACCTGACGTTTTGTTTGGAGCCTGCCAAGGATGAAGCTGGCCCTGTTACTGAAGGCTTTGCGGTGCAGTGTAAACGATACTCTACTACTGAGAACAACATGTAGGTAGGTCAAGAGTTGGATAAGAGTGGATGGCGACCGAAGGAGAAGTCTCTGCGGTGCTTCAAGGCGCGGGGCTAACTTAGATTCGCCATTTCCGTATCTAATCAGTGAAATCACCAAGGATAGTCTCTTAGAGCGGAAATCTTTAAATCTACCGGGGATCGTCCGTAAAGAAAGCAAGCTTTGCTAAGAGGCTTTTGCTTGACAATACAAATTGTGTAGTAATTGTAAACTGTACAACCATTTACAAATCTCTGTTTTCCAATCACATAAGAATTCTAAATTAGAAACCACGAACTGAAGCAACCGAATGTGACAGACATCGGAGTACCGCGACGCGGCCACGCGAGCGCTAAGGCTTTTTCTGCCCACTTTTTTCATGTTGGCGCCGCCGCATGGCTAGAATTAGAAAGAGTTGAATGAGGCCAAGAGCAAGCCCATCTTACAATAAAAATTTAAAAAAAGTATTGTTGTATCAAATAAATTAAACATTCGAGTTTTACGATTCTTTTGTATACATATACATGTATAATGAGCATGGTTCTTATAGATCATATTAGATTTGCTATTCTATAGTCAGCTCACTCCTTTTTCGACTTATACATTTAAAAAAATGATGATTCGTATCAACAAATAACCTAGACAATTATTGTTATGGCTGTTCTAATAATTCCAGTTCTCTGCAGCTTTAACGTTAATTTGTAAACTGTCCAAGTACAAAACTTTGACTCGTTTGTCACCAGAAGACGCTGCTTCAATGCCATACAAATCGTGTTATAATGTACTTTTATTTACTAGGAAGTAGGACTAACCAACAGCACTACCATTACATGGTAGTTTGACATTATAGCATGGTTTCGTGCAAATGTACGAATTATACGTTATTCGCAGGGTAACAAACATAAAATTATCTATGAGCTAGAGTGGCTGAGTTTAACAAAATTATATGTGTAGGTATATACCTATTGATTTATATAAATCAATTATAAAATATGATTTCTTCCTGCCACGATATCCACACACACATGCACACGCATACACAAAACCTACACTACACATTTAGTATATAGTGTTGGATATGCATACACAATGTGCTGTGCATGAATATGTACATCTATACTAATAGTATAAAGAGGAAACTTTTGTATTTTTGTATGTATGTATGTATGTATGTATGTATGTATGTATGTATGTATGTATGTATGTTTGTATGTATGTATGTATGTATGTATGTATGTATGTTGTATGTATGTATGTATGTATGTATGTATGTATGTTTGCAACGAATAAACTCAAAAACTACTGGAACTATTTAAAAAATTCTTTCACCATTAGAATGTTACATTAGCGCTGAGTAACATAGGCTATATTAAATAAAATACTAAAAACGACAATTTAATTTTGCAATACAAAATGATTTGTTTGTTTCGTTGTCATGGAAACCATTGATATATTTATATTTATATATGATATATTTATATTTATATATTTAACTCAATGATGGAAACTGTCAAAGCGGTACGAAGTCCGCCGGGTCGGCTAGTTATTTAAACATATCCATGCACATGTGCCGTGCGTCATGTATGGACATACATAACGTAATGAAGTGCGTGATCGAATGTCAAATAAAACTCGCACTAGGCACACTGAAGTGGGTGGCAACCGGCAACCGGCAACCGGCAGCCGGCAACTCGATCGATTTTCAATAAACGCGTCAATTATTATTTATGCTCGGGTGACCTACACGTGAATACACAATGAATGTGTACAACGGTTACTGCTATTTCATTTTAAATTATTTAAATGAATGCGCAAGTTTAAAAAGCAAAGTACTGGGGAGTGCAAACATTCAGGATCAGGAGCAGGGTTCTGTAAACTCCAGGCCTATATGACAAACTTTTAATTTAATATGAACATTTTATAAAGTATTTTTGTCTCTGCTCCCATGGGTCGCTATGTAAGAAAGAAGAAAGAAAGAAAAAACATTTATTGACTCTCACATAACAAATAGAATAAATAAAAAATAAAAAAAAGACATGAATTACAAAAACAAAAAATATAACAAATAAAGAACACAACAGTGTGACGAGCCAATCAGGACCCTACTCAGCATATGCCGCTACAGTGTGAGAAAGCCACACATCGCAACGGCGCTGGTATTCTGGCAGGGCCTGTGCGAGGTGACGTTTCAAATTAAAAAAAATATATACTTACATTTATATATTTGGATTATTAATTATGTACTTATATTATAAATAAATCAAGATACTCATAAATGTCTGTCATATGTGACATTGACAATATTTGACCACACGCGTCGTCGTACGTACGACGTCCGCCGCCTCGACCGCCACGTTACCAAAGAAAGTCCCATGCGGTTGCCACGAATGCAATCTCAAATTCCACGCATTGACAACCCAAATGTTTATGCTATGTCAGAGCTTAGTAGTTAAGTAATGTAATATTTAAAATCCCATTAATCGCTCCATACATTGACCCTTTAACTCACGTCTTTTAAATACTACAACAATCGATACAGGTACTCATAAAAGTATATAAAGCCAAATTTAATTTCCGTCACCAGCTTCTTGAAACAATACATTTCAATGAAAAGCACACCCGGAGTGGATCGGATAATGATGTGTGTGTACTTTCTTAGATTGAACGAGTTAAATTTACAGCCAGAGACGTTTCGTAGACTGTCTTTGATGAAGCCTTCCGGTAGCATAATGGTCATCAGTGCAGCCGCCCGGATTGCGAAAGACCCAGGTTCGATTCCTGGCTGGGTCGGGTAGGCATTTATTTTTCCCCTGTATTTTATAAATATTTGTCTTTGATGAGCTATCAACACACTGTAAGAATATGAACAAATAAATGCAACTGCGACAGCTATAAACTAGACCACCTGCGGACAACTGAGTGCTTAGTGCAAGTTTCATCTGCCATTCGACCCGTTAACGACAACGACAAGTTGTATGGCTAAATTGTAACTCTCCTAAAATGCCCCCAGGTGCTGCTTCAATGCCATTTAAATTGTCGTTTACATTAACGTGATCGAATGGTGTAAAGTTGCAATGGGCCCCTGAATCCGGTAGTACCGCCCGTACCTGAGCAGCCCCTCCCGCTGCACCATGTGCCGGAAGGTCTCCAGGATGGTGCTGTTGTGCGCCGTCCGCAGCGACTGCATCCGCGTCTGCAACCAACAACCAGTCTGAGCAAACACAATCACACACGGACGGCAATCACACGCCCGACCCTCTAAATGCCTCTACACATTTACAGAATACACTAAACATGCACACTACCAGTTAAGGCACCAAGACACCGTACTCGTATAACAAGGGTACGACGAGCCGGTTCACACGCGCTCTATACCAGATCCAGACATGTAGCTTCTCATTACCACCACGGCCCGGTCAACCCGAGCCGAGGTCCCAGCCTTTAGAGACGCCCTCCGGTTATCCCGCTCCCGATCCGATCCGAACCCCTCGGAGAATCTAGTAGGGCACGGGGACACGTACTAGTGCGTGATGCCCTTCCCACTAGAAAACCTCTGACGGTACTTCGTTTCACACGGCTTTTAAGTGTCTCGCCGCCCGCCCCCAAAAAAGCCCGCAGCAGTAGCAGCGTGGAGCTGAAATGCCCAGTAATAAAAATAGGCAAACTCTCAAAAAATAAAGGATGGCAATGCTGCTAAGCTCCAGTAGAGATGCCGACTTGCAGGGCATTAGCAAAACAGATTGTACACCGCCAATGTCGCTAATTGCATTACCAGATACATTTTAGACTAATCCCTTTATTTGTCGAATTTAAGTAAACCTATCATTTGGACGATAAACTGGTCAATTGAACAGTAAACAGATAATCGCTTGTAATGAGCGGCTTGGAGTCGTGTCGGCAGTTACGTGCTTAATAGAAGTGACACCTCAAAATTTCATTTCGACTCAAAACACTGCTCTAGGCTGCCAATTTACGGGAATGATAAAAAATAACGCTGAAGGTATAATTTTCTGAAATGACTACACATCATCAACAGAAATTACAGTTTACATAAGGGACACAAAGCACACTCTCGTCGGCAAACAAGCGTTTTAATCATCAGGCTGCGGCCGAGATCGTGTAATTTAAGCGTCAAACCCGGGCAGGGGTAAGGCCTATCATCAAGCAGCGCTGTGACATTGAGGGGTTTATATAAAACGTGGAGAGGCCACTAATGAAGCATCATTGCGATTAAACGATTTCGGCAGGCATGGGGTACAGCCGAGTGTTGTTGGGGGTGTTGGCGCTGGCGGCGTGCGCGCGCGGTATGGACGAGGAGATGGCGGAGCTGGCCAAGATGCTGCACGACAACTGTGGCGCGGAGACGGGCGCCGACCTGAGCCTCGTGGACAAGGTGAACGCGGGCGCCGACCTGATGCCCGACCCCAAGCTCAAGTGCTACCTCAAGTGCATCATGGAGACGGCGGGCATGCTGACGGAGGGCGAGGTGGATGTGGAGGCGGTGCTGGCGCTGCTGCCCGACGACCTGCGCGCCAAGAACGAGCACAACCTGCGCGGGTGCGGCACGCAGCGCGGCGGGGACGACTGCGACACCGCCTACCTCACGCAGCTATGCTGGCAGAAGGCCAACAAGGCCGACTACTTCCTCATATAGATCATCCATCACGTGTTTGTGTTTTAACAGTTTAATAAATTTAGTGGTAAGACACACAAGTATTTTCAATTCTACCCTCAGAGTAGCCATTGTACACAGTACACCCTTAAACATAAGTTTTTTGAGTTTACCTGGCAGCAACTTATAGTCATAGTCATAATTATTTTTATTTATTTTGACTCTCAGGCTTTGTTGTCTGTGGTGTTGTAGTTTTACAAATGGACCATTCTCTTGTTAAATTGTATTCAGTCTGGTCAACACCATTGTTGAAAATATTTCATCATCATCATCATCTCAGCCAAAAGCGTCTACTATTGTTAAAGGAAAATTATTTTTAGAAAATAAATTACGAAATGGATTAATAAAGAGATGGATGAAAAAGAGAGAAATCTGAGCTGTATTCACCAATTATTATAAAATATTAATCATCAACAATGAACAAAGTGCAATCTTTTGGATACATTAATTAGTAATAACACAGTAGCATTAGTTAGCTATTAACTTTGTGTATTGAAATCAAATCAAATGAAATCAATATATTTATTTAGTTTCAAATTAAAGTAAGTAATAAGCAAACATAAAATAAAGAAGCGAAACTGAAAAGGATCCCACTCAGCACATGTTGCAGCGTGAACATCACCTGCAACGCTGATTATATTTCCCACTTATTAATTATTTTTTATTTATTATTTATTTATTATTATTAGTTACACGGGATGGACCCAATTACATAACTAACATACAGAATATTAAAAAACAATATCATCATTATCTCCTTTATTTATTTTCTTTCTTAAAACTAGATTTTTACAATATTTTAATATAAAAACAATAAAACATTATAAAAACCTAATCCTAGAGCACCACCAGCAGCGGGGCAGGGCCCAAGCTACCAGTGGTCATCATTATTATTATTACATTAAACACTAAATTATTATTACACAATTTAAAAAAAAAATTATAAAAACATTTAAATACAGATATAATACATAAGAACGCTATAAAGGACATTTAGTTTCACAAAAATGTAAACCCTCTGACTGGATAGCTGCCCAGCCATCTACAAATACGTCACAGTCAGGTTGCTGACACAGAAGCGCATTGAGGCCGGTGTGCATTTGAACGATGGGCGAGTGGTCGTGCGTGATAGTGCGGCTTAAGAGGGGGTATAAAGGTAAATCACCAATCGTAGAAATGATTTTAACACTAGAAGATAAACCACGATTTACCCGAAAAAAATATCATAGATACTACAGCATACTTGAAAGGGACTGGCTTAAGCGAAAACATAATATATTAAAATTTTATCGATAAAATAAAATCACAAACTTACGTCTACTTTTCAACTAGAATCAATTTATTTTCAATTTGACGCATATTACTGAGCCAATATTTTAACACATAATATCAAATTATATTACCGAGCGACTGTATTAGCGATTTGAAAAAAAAATGTATATTTTACGAGTAAATAAACTAAAACTAATTCGGCGCTTACGACATTCTTATTCCGTGCAGAACGCTCCAGTCTGTCGCACCTGACCCGAGGTAACAGGCATGTTTTGTTTCATCGATTAGTCGCGATCACTCTGTTGAGACGAGAGGACTGTGTTTCTGTGCTCAGTGCGCCGAGAAAATATTTCGTTAAAATAAGATATTATTATCATAATATTGTTATTATTTCTTTTCATTGGTGATGAGTAGTCTCACCTTGAAATATCGACCCTTACGCATTAACTTTAGAGCTCACTATACAATGTATTAGAAGCGCTGAAGCAATGACGGCGACGCGGGTACCGGGTATAGTATATGCAAAACAGAACGATGCTTTTGACCACTCGTATTGGTGGCAGTATGTATAGTAATTTTTTTTCACAGTACATACATAATTAAGTTGAATTAGCTATTCTGGAAGTATTGTATCATACTTCGTATATTACCGTACAAACTTGTGATTTACAATTATTTTGTATTTCAGAACTGCTGCAGCTCGTAAATGTCGTAATATCTCACAAGCCGATGAATGCTATCCGGTCAAACTCGTACGCAAAAATCTCTCATCAACTCTGTTAGTTCGTTACAGTTGTTTAATTTAAAGCTATTCGTATATTTATTTTTATAAAAACCATAGAATGTAAACATAATATTGATTTTTTTATATGTTAACACATGAAAAGTCTGTCGTTGCTGACTGTACAATCCAGCTCGAAGATCTCGTAGATCTCGAAGAGCTCGCAGATGAAATGCCTCGCGATACCTGAAAAATGAATGTAAAAGCTTATTTCTATAAAAATGAACTTGAATTTGGTCCAGAATTATCTTTTCAAATATTTTACTAAATGTGGGTAGCACAGAAATTGGTCTAAAGTTAGTGGGGTCAGATGTGCTACCTGATTTGTATAATGGAATTACTTTACTGTGCTTCATTAGGTCAGGAAAAACACCACAGTCAATACATTCGTTAAATATGCAAGCTAAAACTGAAGCTATTGTCTCAATAACGGATTTAGTGACGTCAACGGAATTACCCCACAAATCAGCAGTCTTTTTTTATTAAGAGTGTTAAAAGTTTTAATTATATCTCTAAAATCAATTTTTTGAAAACTAAAATGGTTTTCACTAGGTTTGACATTTTCCTTTAGAACCGCTTCAGCTACAGTGGGGGACGAGTCCAAAGTCTTTGTAGTTGAAACTGGAATATCAGTAAAAAACTTCTCAAATGCCGCAGCAACATCAGCATCAGAAGTTAAGATTTGATTTTCGAAGCTCAATTTGTACTCATTGTTACGACTTTTGACATTTCCAGTTTCACTATTTATAATATTCCATGTCATTTTTATTTTGTTATCACTTAGCTTAATCTTTGAACTCAGGAATTTTGCCTTTGCTAATCGACATACTGTTTTAAATAACTTAGAATATTTTTTGACATACAATTTGAAATCTTCACTGGTGTTATAGTTGCGTTCATCATATAGCTCATAAAGTCGCTTTCTACTTTTGTGGATACCAATTGTAACCCATTCACTAAAAGTAACAGTACCACTAACCGAGACCATCTTTGGAATAAAAGTTTTATTAAATTCTAAACAATATTTATAAAAGAAATCATTATAAAATTTATGTGGGTTATCATTATATTCTACATAACATATATTATCATAGAGATTGTTTTGAAGCGTTCGAGACGACCTGCAGTTTTTGGTACAACAGTGATAATCTGTTTCTTCACTTGCTGACACTGATGTGGAAGGCTGACCATTTGGCCACAATGATCAGAGTCTAGTTTATTAATAATGAGTTTAGACAGAGGTACTAGATCAGTGTATATATTATCGATACAAGTGGCCGAAGTGGCAGTTATTCTAGTCGGCTCCAAAAATAAATTATTCAAATTATATGATTGAAATAAATTTTTAATTTTGATAGAACCTGTAGACTTTTCTAACAAATTAATATTAAAATCACCGCAAACAACTATCTTTTTACCTACATTGCGGATTTTATATAATGCTTCATCCATTACTTTTTCAAAATAATCATACAATGCTGACGGAGGCCTGTATACACTTAATACAACAAGTCGCTCCAGCTCCACACAAGCTATTTCTATTGTTTGCTCAACCGAGAGGCTCATTATGTCTTTTCTTTCCTTTAATTTTAACTTCTTATCGACTATAATTAAGGAGCCACCATGAATTGAATTTACTCGACTGAACGAACTACCTACCAAATGATTATTAAAATTGAACATGAACTGATGATCTTTAAGCCAGTGTTCAGTAATACACAGAATATCAACTTTATTATCGTTCATGAACAATGCAATCTCTGGATCTTTGCCCATCATTCCTTGAATGTTCTGGTGAACCATACTGATTGACTGAACATTTTTAATAATTGTAGGTTGAGACGGGCTTTTCTTAGAATTAATTACACATTTATTTAAAATATTACCAAACATTTTGCAAGAGAATTCCTCTTTTGTCTTATGATTTAATTTAAAATCGTCATTAAAGAAAAGCTTTGTAAAAAAGCTTATTATAAAGTGTCTGATTTGATTACATTCAAAACAAAACAGCATGAGTTAAAAATGCTTCAATCACCCCAACAGGTATTTCTAATTTAAAATATTGTTAAGTAATTTTAAACTTGTATAACTTGATAACGGCATATAATTTTGTAAATGTCGTTACTTATATTAAAACTGTGGAGTTTCTTGCGCCCATTCTTCTCCACAACTAAAAAATAGACGTCCTGAATGGGTAGTAGGTAAAAAAAATGTTTGGACGATTCAAAAGTACTTTTCTAAAGTTTATTTGAATACAAAATATTTGACACTTTGACTTTGACTTTGATTACAGAAAGTCTGTTTATCTTAAGTGTAAACAATATTTTAGTTTTTTTTTACCATTAAAAAAACAATAAAATTTTTCATTAAATTTCAATAGTAAGTTCTATAAAGATTGTTACATTTTAAGACAAGTCAGAATGAACAGACCTTAAATACATAATTTAATGCAAAAATGTTTTAACTTACCTTCTTTCTGTCTGTTCTTTGCAGTACAGGTACAAGCCAGGGAACGAATTCTGAAAAAAAAATGTAAACCTATGAATCTATGTAAATAAAGCGATATTTTTGTAATAAAATTAGACTTCTTTTTTTTACATTGTCGACACTCTTTGAAGAAGAGATATAACAGTAAGAGCACTTACACACGAGCAGCACTTTGGTATCAATAGAGGTAACTGTAGCGTCGGATGGTAGGCCTTTGACCTTTAACGTGTCGACAGCAACCGCTGACTGTTGCAGTTACTTCTGTCGATAGCAAAGTGCGACTGAAAGGGATAATATAATCTACATGATACAAAAAATAATCTACATAATACAAAAATGCTTAAAGATTTCATGGCACCTACGCCTTTATAAAATAAAACAATATTAAATATTTAAAGTAGCAATATATAATAAAAATATATGATATCATTACTTACCTTTGCGTATTATTTACCACCAGCAAAGAGTATTTTAGTGTTTCGAAGTACAGCTAGGTGATCCGACTCGCACTTAGCCGGTTTTTATCTGATTATTTTAGGTATACTGTGCGCGATCGCACTAAACACGAGTACACACGAGGGAGCGACCTGCCGTTCTGATGCGTTGGCCGCCACGCCGTACGCACGGACGAAAGCGGGGCGTGAAAGGGGCGCGGGTGGAATCTGTTTTTTTTCTAGGTTTATACGCCCTCTTAAGGGTGGCGCGAACAGGCGGCGTTGACGACAAGCGCGGCGCCGAACGTAGTTGTCGGGCACATTCAGACGTGATAGTTGTTCAAGGAGCTCGGGGCACTGGATGTTACCACGCAACACTTTAATTGCTACCAGGATTAAGTTCCTGTGACGTCTTACCTCCAGCGAACACATACCCAGCATTCCCAACAAGAATTTAGTTGGATACAGAAAAGGGTAATAGCCGTATACCCTCTTATACAAATATCTCACGAAGGCTTTCTGCACTTTCTCGATCATTAATTTATATTTAGCTTCATGCGGGTTCCACACACATGAACTTGTTTCCAGTTTACTTCTTATTAAAGTGACATAAATAAGTTTCATGACATGAGGGTTATGAAAGTCATGCATGTTACGAAGTGCGAAGCCCAGGCGACGAAAACAATCCTTAGTTATCCCGGTAATGTGATGGCTGAAGGTTAAGCTAGGATCAAAAGTAACACCGAGATCCTTCATCACTGTGCTGGTGCGAGTAATATTGTTGCCATTCAAGTTGTAATTGTAAGTAATTGGTGAATGCCGCCTACCGAAAGACATTACAAAGCACTTCGAGAGATTTAATTCCATCCTATTGTGGCTACTCCAGTTATGCAACGCATCTATGTCCCGCTGAATGAGGCCACAAACACCTTCATTTGTAACCTCCATATAAATTTTGAGATCATCAGCATACAAGACACATTTCGCATGTTTGATGACCTTCACAACGTCATTGACGAAGAGAAGGAAAAGCAGAGGACCCAATATCGAACCTTGATTGACACCTGAGGGGGTAGCATTAGGCTCTGAGACATAACAGCCGTAACTAACATATTGACGCCGATCGGAAAGATAATTTTTTAATCGCGGTAATCCGGACGCAGACAATGCGGGCAGCCGATGTATTCGTGGGGCAAGGGGAAGGCATTTCACATCAATATGAAGTACCAAAATGTCAAGCAGAAGAGTATTACAGATTTTTTCACATCAACATAAACTCCTTTTTTACTACATATTTACTAGTGTACCTTTAAACACATACACTAATCTTTCATTTATTTCTTTATACATATTTTACTTCAACCAAATTTTGCAGACACCAATCCGAACACCTTGGTAATCTGCCAAGGGGCGACTTTTTACCTGTCCGGATAAGCGAGGCCCTACTATCAGTATGAGGATTAGTATACTGTGAGTAAAAGTAAGACTTTTTTTAAGTAATAAAAATATAATTAATTAATTACGTAGGGAAGTCTGGTGCCCCAGCGTTGGGGACATATGAGCTGGTGATGTTGATGATGATGATGTAATTAGTGATAAAAGGACTCGAGGTTTTTAAACCTTTTCAATCAAAACTTGCCTCAATTTTTAGGACTCGACTCAAAAAATACGACTTGAGGCTTTTTACTAATGTAAGATGACTTCAGTCATTAGAGTTCAACTCTGAAATAAAACGACTCGAGTCTTTTAATAACAGTTATAACGACTTGGCCACAAGCCTTTTAGTAAAGAACTCGAGTCGTTTAACATAAGATGAGCTGTTTAATATGAGATTATAAAATAATAAACTTCAATGCTTGGTCATTGCATTTTTATTGAGTTTTCTAGTTTTGCAGCACCAAATATTTTTGTTATTACAATTTAAAGATAAATATCGTAATTATAAATTATTACAAAATATTTTTTAAATGAAATTTTTAAATTAAAATGCCGACCAGTGTTTAATTTTTATCAATTTAAAAAATCACCATTGCAGATTGTAACACGTGACAATTTAAAACCAAAAATAAATATGCCTCTTTTACCTGTAATCATACATACATATACATATTAATTTTAGTATACGAGAATGAGCGCGCCTCACGACTTAAGACTCCCGCGAACCGAGTAGTTTTAAAAGGGTTCGAAACTTTTCATTGAGACTGAGTCGTTTAAAATTCCGAGTCATTTCAAAATGACTCAAGTTTTAAAATAGACCTCGATCCCAGTCTTGGACTCAAATAAGGCTTGGGGTTCAGGGTTTAAAGACTCATTGAGCTCTTAACTGTATCACTTGAGTCGAGTTCCTTTTAAAGAGCTTAAAAACCTCAAGTCCTTTCATCTCTAGATGTAATGGTGTCCAACCACTAAAGAAACTAACAAGCATTGCACAACAACTACTGCCTGATTTATGCAATATCTGCAAGTCACTGACAAAAGTAAGTGACTCACTCTTTATAAAAAGTAGCCCTGAATTAAGCTATCTAAAGCTATGTGCATAGAAGAGATCACCCAATAAAACATGAGGTGTTAAGCAAAGGTTGAAAGCACAATTATAGCAAATAACAATAATAAATAAGTCGGCAATTCTTAACCAAGGACCTGTTTTTATTTTATATTAGAAACGAGGCAAACGAGCAGGCGGGTTTGTGTTATTTGTGTTATTCTTATATGATGATGATGATGACATAGCCTTGTTGAGAATATCCCTAATTCTATGAGTGAACATAATTCAAAATTAATTGTCACTAATCAATAGCAAGCTCTAGTAGTTTCTCTATGACAAGGTAAACCTACATACATCAGCAAAATTAATGAAGACTTAACAAAAGTTTCATCTCAAATCCCAGTGAAGGCTAAATGTTAAAGTTGCTTTATTAAATTCAAATTCAAATTCATAAAAACATCAGTTAAACCGGTTCTATATATTAATGATTCATCATAATTTATTTTAATTTGGAAATACACACAAAACACAAAACACTTGTTCAACTATTGAGTTTACTTTTCAATCGCAAATGCAAAGTTCACAATCTATCTACCAGCAAATTAACAAACAAAACTGCTGTCTAACACAACAACTTCACCACTTCAGCCTAGTGGACTAAAGTGATAACAAAAAGTTTTTTAGCCTTTAAAAAAAGTCAATTGCTTTTGCTACTTTCATAATTACGTAGTCAAAATAAAGATAAATTAAGTAATTATTAAATTGAGTTTACAAGGTTAAACTGAAATAATACAGCAATCGGATAAGTTATGTTGTTTTAACGCAGTTTCTCTTTAAAGTAATTTAAAAAATGTGAGTCATATTTGTATGATATTTAACTTTGCTGATTGTGCTATGAGTATGTCATCCTTCCTTGCATTACACTGGTTTATGCTTTCTCATCATGAATAATTGTAATGACAGTTTAAAACACATCATTGCTTTCAAGGTCACACTCCTGTCAGTGGCCACATTGTGTAAACAACAATATCGGTCACATGGAGTTGTAGGAGATATAGTCAGACACCATGCCACTAATATACAACACACCAAAAACAATAAATGATATCCAAAAATGTACAAGTTTTTTTCCTATAGGTTATTGTTTAATCTGACCAATGGGTTATGTTTCATGTTTCTTCTTGCTTAGCAATTACTCTTTATAATATTTAACCTAGGAAATCTATAGAAGTCTATTACTTTTCGAAACCTGTTATTGGTTGATTAAACCAATTGATAACAAGAATTTACAAAGTAAAAACTTGAAATCAAAAAATTTAAGATCTAGAAAATAAGATTTGTCTAGATCCATCTATTTATCATTTCATAGGAATAATCATTTCGTGATGAAATTATGTTTTTTATGTAACATTAGTTTCAAATTGGTGGCGTAATAGGCCAGCCGACAGAACTGTCACCGATCTGATTAGGTTATGTACATGAGACAGACGGAAAAGTCTTATTGAGAACGTTCCGAACTTCTAGGGGATATCAATAATGGATTGCAGAAGAATTACCTTCACGGAGTCGAGGGGGTACATTATACAATGCTCCATCACCCCCGCAACCGCTCCGGCGGTCATGTGTGCGGTGAAGTTCTGGCTGGTTGGAAGGGTTTCATAGTCCTCAAAGTTCATAATACTCACTGAATACTGACACTTATCACAAAATAAAAACTGATTATGTTACGTTATGAAGGTTTAGCCTTTGTTTTACCGAATTAGCAATATCATTTTCACTACACTATTTTCGTCACTAGTCATTCAAAATTTAGAACAATCAAAATTGATTCCAGCGCGACTTGCAAGCACGCGCGACAGCCTGACAGTCGCAAGTGACAGTTCACCATCCGTCACTGTCACAATACAGTAACAGATGCAAAATTGATTTAATCACCGATAGCACACGATAGCCTGAAAAATCGATTCTTTAGATTTATCGAAATATTATAATAACTTAATAATGAATTGGCTTGTTATTTACCCATATTACCGTTCGCCAAAGATTTTTAGAGAAATGACCGTAACAATATTTTACTAACGTGATTTGTAGGGCAACATTAGCTTATTTTTTTTGTTAGGGCAGTAGTACCTAAGAATAGGAACGGTAAGAGAATAGGCAACCAGTAGGTACGCAGCTAATGGACATTCCTATTTTATGAAAGGATAAAATCTGGGGCGCAACTAACGCATAGCCTTGGGCATAAGGTGGCTCATCCTCAGGTTATGTACCTACTAAGACTAAATAAAATATGCAATAAATATATTGAGTATTGCGTATTGTTTGACTCATCTAACCCAGTTCCCAGAGAGCTCTGGGTGAGAGAGGGGAAACCTGCTACAATACATCATTACTTACGTCCCGTCACATGATCATCACGTCCACATAGAGCAACCTCATCGATATGGTCAAGCAGTCAGCCACGCTAGAACTTCCAGCGTGGCTGACTTAGGGTTAGATAAGTCAAACAATACGCAATACTCAATATATTTATTGCATATTTTATTTAGTCTTAGTAGGTAGGTACATAACCTGAGGATGAGCCACCTTATGCCTAAAGCTATGCGTTAGTTGCGCCCCAGATTTTATCCTTTCATAAAATAGGAATGTCCATTAGCTGCGTACCTACAGGTTGCCTATTCTCTTAGGTCCAGCGTCATCCGCAAAGATAAATGAAGAGATTACTGTTTAAGCCGAGGCCCTGTGTCCTGGTACGGAGTGCGGGTCACCCGGTAGCCGAATAAATACATATGACGTGGTTTAATCTCAATAGCTCCGATGTATGTAGACTAAGATCCCAGGGCCACCAGAGACGAGAACTTAATTATTTTCGCAAAGACCATATGTGTTGGATTATGTAGGTATGTACCTACTTGAGTGAGTGCATGCATTGCATACTTAGAGCATTAAACCAAATGCTCTAAGATTGCATATCTGCTAGCTTGGGTCGATGACCAATATATAGATTATACAAGATGCCAAAGGTACGCAAAAAACATTAGGTACTCACTTTTCTTAAAGTCTCAGTGCTGATTTTCATGTATGTTTTAATTAGAGAATATTGTTAAAATCAAAAACAATGCTGCCAGTGTTAGACACTTCCCGTAGGCGGTAACTTTATCCATACTCTTTAAAGGTCCCAAAAATGTCTTTCAAAACTATGTTGTCAACATTGTCGTCGTATTGTGTAATTGCATGCGCAGAAACAGTAGGCACTCTAGCAGAAACAGGTTAAAAGCGTCTGGCATAGGAAAAGGTATTTTCCCGCAGTAAAAAGTAAACTATGTCACTCAGGAACAATGTAGCATTCTAATAGTGAAAGAATTTTTAAAATCGGTTCCGCAGTTTTTGAGTTCATTTGTTACAAACATACAAAACACTAAGATACAAAGCTTTCCTAAAGCTAAAGCTAGCCTAAAGCTCTTTATAATATTAGTATAGATTATGCTAAGTAGGTAGGGTACTCGTAATAATTCATTACTTAGAGGCGTAGATGGCCTCAGCTTATTGATTCATCAAATAATAGAATAAGTCTTCAGGATAAAATCCAAAGCTTTAAAATAGTAACCAAACTATCCCTGATCGGCCAGGTGGACTCAGTGTACACGGATTTCCGGAAGGCATTTGATAGAGTCAGTCATGGAATGTTACTCTGCAAACTTGAGAGTGTGGGCGTACATGGCTGTCTTTTGCGCTGGTTAAAGTCTTATATCTTGAACCGTAGTCAACTAGTTGCTCTGAAAGGATATCTCTCAAAACCAGTCTCTATCACATCTGGTGTCCCCCAGGGTTCGCATTTAGGACCCCTGTTATTCATTTTATACATAAATGACTTGATCCCTAGACTCAGAAATACCTCACAACTATATGCAGACGACCTAAAAATTTTCTGCCGGGTTGACACAGTTAGGGACTGCTTACAACTGCAGAGAGATATTGACACCGTTGCAGGTTGGTGTAGAGACAACCACATGAGTCTTAACATTGAGAAGTGTTCTATTATATCTTTCACCCGCAAGAGGAACCTTATTCAGTTCGAGTACGCCATTGAGGGGATAAAGGTTGAGAGGTCGACAGTGGTTCGCGATCTGGGCGTGCTGTTCGATGACAAGCTTAGTTTTAACTATCACTATGAAGCAATATCAAAGAAGTGCAACAAGCTGTTGGGTTTCATATGTCGTGTATCCAGAGACTTCAAATCTCCTAATAGTTTGCTGCTGCTCTATAGATCGCTTGTCCTAACGCAACTTGAGTATGCATCCGTAGTCTGGTCACCTCAATATAACACTTACGTGGACATGCTCGAATCTACTCAAAGGCGTCTTCTCAGAGTTGTCACATTGAGGTTTGGTAGGAAGAGGGAGCTCACATGTTATGACGCACGCATGCGCTATTTTAACTTTATAGGTTTGGAGGTCCGGCGTAAGATGCATGATTTAACTTATTTATACAAAATATTGAATGGCTCTATTACGACTTCTCTTTTATCGGATATACGCCTTAAAATTCCATTTAAGTCGTCTAGACATAATTACTCTTTTTCGGTGCCTTTTTGCAACAACAATGTTTCCTTTCACAACCCCATATACAGAATGTGTCGCGAATATAACACACTATTGAATAGAGTAGATGGTGTACCTGACATCCATGGTTCATCTCTATGCGCTTGGAAGTCTAGTCTACGCAAAATTATTGAATGACCTATTTATTAATCGAAATTATTGTCATTATTGTTTATGGAATGTTATGTTTTGCCTATCCCTATTTAATTTTTAATCTATTATTTAATTTTGAATTAGCAATTATTAATGTGATTTTATGTAATTAATTTTTAAATAATGTTTTATACTCGATTCTTTTTGATCTCGATGTGTTTTATGCATGCTGTCTGCACATACTTTAGAAGTGCAGTCTACCAATGTTTGTACAAACTGAAAATGACCATGTAAACACTGTACTTCCGTTTTGTGTAGCTAATAAAATAAATAAATAAATAAACAAATTAAACAAAATTATTAAATAGCATTAAAAAGGATTAAATTTTTAATACTTTTAAATCCTACCAAATACTGGTACCTAAACCTTTCTGAAAGGCTATAGCCGGGTTTCCATAGTAAATCGGCCCTTACATCAAATGGGCTCGGGGATTTTTTTGTGAGTACCTCTTGTAATGAAGAATATTTTAGCCGAGTTTGAACATCCTAACTACCTACTTGTAATAGTTTTTGACTTATGATTTTTTCAAGTTTTTTAAATCTTTGTTTTTTCTGGATGTATTCAAGCGATTTGCTTCAAATTTTGAAATGATGTTCTTTAGATAGATTTGCATCACCACCCAAAAAACGAATGCTAAATATTGTATAAAAAAAGAAAAAATAGACCAATTTAAAAATAAACATTTTTTTTATGTGGTTGTGAAGTAGTGACACCTCTAGATTTTTTTCTCCAAAACAGGCCACATACATTGGCCTACTAGGTACTTGCCTAAATATCAAATTTTTCCAGGCGGTAGGTACTTCCTACAAAAAATCAGCAGAATGTGTCGCCAAGTTATGTATTCAATCCTTAGAGCATTGAACCAACATTCAATCGGTGTTTTTCAATGTAGTATTCAACCTCTTCGATTATGTTTGAGTTTTCTTATGTTTGTCGTATTTAAGAGTAAAATGACAAAGTGGGATACGAAAGGGCACGAAAATATACGAAGATTACCGAATGCGATCCGATAATCGACGGTGGCGCGGAGAAATCCAAACCACCGTATATTTCAATGTAGGTAATAGTTAGTAATCAATGAGATATTCGCCGCACGCCTGTTCATATTTTAATTCTATGAATGTTAATATCTAAGGGTTTGAACCGCTAAACCCTGCCCCTGGCTACGCCCGTGACATACCTACTTACTACTTATTTGAGAAAATACCTAAGTAAGGTCTGGCGTCCCTGGGACCTTGTTCTCTATTAGACTACTGACGTGAACCGATTCCTAGCATATATATTCGTTTTCTGGATGGTTTTAAGAAGGATTTATTAATGTATTATTGATATAGTAGGTAGCAAATTAAAAATCTGTAAAAATATAGCAAACTCAATTATAAGTCTTACCTATTTCTAAAGCGCTATGAGGTAGGGAAATGTGTGATAAATATAATTGCAAAAAGGAATTAATTAATTTGTCATCATTAAAAGACAGATCGAATGGACACTCGAGAGCGCAATCCAGTGGATAATGGGCGTGACCACCACTGCCCGCGCCCGCCACCCGTTACGCCATAGTAGAATGAAACAAGTAGGCCAACTCGGCCCCCGAGAAAGCGATAATCACCTAAACTTGTAGGGCTGTCGCTTTTAATTAGAATGAGGTAGGTATCTACATATAAAATAAGAACATACTTAGAAATATGAATTCATGGATTTCAGGGAACCCCCTATCTACCTAAACGTAGTTTGTCAATTGTACAACACAACAACTTACAATAGGTAAGTAGATACGGTCAACAGCACATCACGGTAAACACTTGCAGTTCGATATTAGTACTTATGCCCACAACATAAGAGCGGTACAAAGTCCAAAGTGTTTCATGACTGTCCCTAATTAGTCCCTTGTTTTCGCGATAGGGTGTACCGTCTAATCTAATAAATTAAACTTACAAATCCGTAGGTACATGTATTTACCTCTCTAATCCACGAAATCTGGAGCAGAACTTAACTCTTTCGGTAGAAAATAAATGACACAAAATTGTGTAATTAGGTTAGGCAGGAGGTACTCACTCACCGTTCTTGTTCGGTAGGTAAACTAAAGAAAGAAAATTCTGGATGGACAAGCTGCTATTAAGACATCCATAAACACTGCAATATCTCTTGTTTTTTTTTTGTAACCATCGTTGACCTTGACTTACGTTTAACAAATTATAATCTACGTGCGAGCGGCAGCGGCGCCGCTGGCCGGCACAGCGACGAAACACGCAGGCGCGCGCGGCATTATGTACGGCTCAGCCGCGACTGGCGCATCCTTAGCATCAATAAACTTTGTCAGTGTGTGTGTGCGACGATGCGTACGGACGGGTTGGCTCGGCTGCGCTCACATACAAGCCGCGCTCGGTGCGTATGTATGAAGATGACCTACTTGTTTCATTCTACTATGGTTACGCCGCCCGCCCGCGCGGCGCGCCCACGCACGGCCCGCCGCCATTCGTAGCCGGCCGGCGCGCGGACTTTACAATATGAAGGCGATTTTGGGGTGTTACTTTACTATTGGTGTTATGGGCATTTTATATTGTGAGTAGTCTACTTTTTCAAACATCATTGATCTGTCTCTATAGCCTATAAGTATTGAAGTGTAACAACCAACAATGCTCGGGTGGCTCTACATAGTGTTTGTATGCAGTGGCGCTGGTGCGGCATGGGGCGCGCGCGCAGTACTTCCCGGAGCCGGCCAAGACGTTCGAGAACATGACCTTCGACATGGCCAACCTCGGCTCCTACAACATCAGCCACTGCGTCGAGGAGTTGCTCAACTGCTGGGAGATTGTCAAGTCACACATTGCTTTATATTAGCAGCCGCCTAGCGCCTAGCGCCTAGCGCCTGCTCGAGCGTCTATGCCTAAAACGAGTTTTATTTGCCATTCGATCACGTTAACGGTAACCTTTGGTATGGTACGTCCTGGCGACAAACGAGACGATTTATATTTGCTATGTAATGTCTCGTTTACTTTAACGTGATTGAATGCTATTGGTTGTGTAGGTATGCAAATCTACAATAGACACCTGAATATATAATATAATTTTTAATAAGTTTAAGACTGCCTTTTACAGTCACGAGCAATAACATACATACACTTTTGACTAGTTATGACTCGAGTTAGATTGTTTACATGTTAATGCACGTGACTGGTGACATATGGTTACACGATATTATTATTTTTGTGTGCGTTATCCCAGCGGAATGTTGTCGAATTTATTGAAATCTTGATATAGAATAATTAGTGCCTCATCTCGTTTAATTGTGCCTAGTGATGTACGCCTGGCAATATTGCCACTGCCGGAAATTTTCCACTCCCAATGTGCCTGGAAAACTTCCGGGCACATTGGGAATATTGCCCAAAATTCCCAGCAGACATTTTGACAGATTTTTTTAACAGAATGCTTTGAATCATATACATTTTGCAGTAGTTACCCTAAAGAATGGTGGACCACCTTTTTCACGAATACACCGTTGTCATGTTGCAATAAAAAATTTCACGGTACCCTCTACTTGTCTCTATCTACTGACCCTAATATAGGGTATGGCAGTTAGAACTACGGGTCCGGCTGTTTTTCAAAGGTTCCACGGGAGTTCGGATCCTAAGCCCCTTGCTGGTTATGCCTTCGCGGGCGTCTCAGGCAGGGTCGTCTCGGACATGGGTTGGACTCGTGGTGGCTATGTAGTTAGCTGTAGAGATGGGTATGTACGTTGTCTGGTTGAGGTCTGGCCAGGCTTCCATCTCGTGCTCAGCGAGTGGGTCCGAGTAGAGGTCTCGGTGAGCCCGAAGCAAAAGGTTCTGCGGGGCACGCGAGTTTGTCCATAGTAGTTGTTCGGCTCGGTGGTTTTCATTGAGTAGGCTTCTAACATCTCCGGCACTAGTCTGGATAACTAGTAGAGGCGTCCGCTAAATGCAATGCCACCGGTTAAACCAGCCGCGTAGGATTGTGGAACTGGCGAGGTACCTGGATGGGTACTGAGAAGTGGCTTACAACCCCGCCACCAAAGAGGACAATTGGTAGTCGACTTTAGAGTTGACGACCCGAGCAGTGGAAAGCTGCGAGTTGTACTCTTAGTGCAACGAGAAGTGAGCAAGCTTACAGTTCCGGTAACCTATCTGGATATTAGGTAGTGGACTATACGTGTCCACGGGGCAACTCGCAAGAGACACTAGTCGGGATGATGAATACGCTTCGGCGCGTCCTGATCTGGAGTTATGACCTGACGCAGATGGTCCCTTGTGCTTGCGCAAGCATACCTACCTACTTTATGACCTGACGCGGTTGGTGGGGGATGTCAGTATAAACTTTAAAGTCGTGTGTAGCGGGGATGTACCCTCTACTTCTGCATCTGTGAAAAGATCAATTATACATTCTCTTATATCCACACTCGATAAAACTTACAACAGAAAGAGCTGGAAAAATTTGTTATATAGCTCACAATTGGAAACTTATGAACGAGAATGTTTCTACATGTTCTACAGAGAGAGCTAACTCGAGTGACATGACGTCTGACGCGAGTTTAACAGAGAGCACTGACATAGAAGTCAATTCAAGAAGTGATTCATATGAAGATTTTAATTTGGAGCCAGTGGGCTTTAGGTCAGTGACTGAAATATTCGAGGAAGATGCTGAGAATTTCGATAGATTTGTATTGATAGTATACTGCCAAAGAATTGATCTGATTTTATTATAAGGCGATCTTAGTGGAATTGAAAGATTATTGTTTTAAATAGGTAACTATACAATTTTTAAAAATCTTGCGTTTTGTTTTAACATTTAGTTTATTATCCTAAAAGCTAATTTGCCGCATACTGTGTTATGAATGCTATTTTTTTAGATGGTAAATTATATAGTTTTCTAAGGTTGCATTATTTATAAACCGTTGAAGATTGTAATTTTTTGGTTGACTATTAAGAAAAATAAAGCTATCTACATAGTTTAAAACTGTTTTTAATAATAGCTGGACTTTGCTTAAAGCTTAGTGAGTATTTATTACGTAAGTCAATTTAGGTTAGAAGTATTAAAATTTATTTAAAATTTTCCGGCATGGTAAATAAATAGCTTCTTATATTAACCCAAGACAACCAGCAATAAACTGGAAACATTACTGGGAACATTGCCGGGAACATTGCCGGGAACATTGCCAATGTACTGGGAATTTTCGTTATTATGATACTTTATTGTTAGTTTATATTTTAATTATATAGGCAATAATAAATTAAAGTTAATTCAAAACAAATATTTAAAAATTTCTGAATAATTAACCAAAACTCCCAGTAAATTCCCACTTTGGGAACATTGCCGGGAACGCTGCCGGAAATTTTTCCAGTCCTTGGCAATGTGCCCGGGCACGGTACATCACTAATTGTGCCCGAAATCTTAAATTTGTGCGTCCTGTAGTTTTTGAGATATTCGCAAAAAACGGTGTTCGCGTCAGAAACGCGACGGTCTCATTCGCTGTTCACTCATTCAAATAAAATATACGCCGCAGAAGCCAACGGGGCGTAGCGTATGTCAACACATACCAATCAACATTGGACCGCGCGTACTTCACTCAGCTCCAAGGACGTGCGGCGTGCATTTCGGTGCAATGAGTTCTCAACGATCGGCTTGCCCGTAACGGTGCGTCGTTCAGCACAAGCCGATTCGATCAGCCATAGAGAAATATAATTATACCATCAGCTCTCCGCTCAAGAACCTTCTAGAACTACTCTTAAATTGCCTACCGGTCGGTCCACCCCTTCATAAAGTGCGTGTGCGCGTGCGCGTGTGTGCGCGAAATAGTAGGCGACTTCTTCCAGCTCAGCTCCATCCCCACGACAGTCGTGTCGTGGCTACGCCTCGTCAACGCCAGCTCGCCAAGTAAGTCCCAAATATCATCATCCATCCCTCCTCAGCTCCTTAATCCTTCAGCTCCCGTCGTTGTGTCGGCATTGCCTTCCCGGCAGCCGATACAAACAGATTCCGCTGGGGTAACGTTACCCCAACTTTTTTTTCCTGTGGACCTATTTAAAAAGTCTTAGCTCCTTTAGTACGGCACTGATTTAATAAAGCAGCAGATGTATATAGTAGTGTTGGTAAGTTTAAAATTAGAAAATGCATATTTTATTAACAAGTTCGGCAGTTAAAACTTAGTAAAATAAACAAAAATGAATCATAAAAAATAATAAAATGTTAGTTAGTTAGGTAGTTAATAAATCGGAATTAGTCTGTAAGAAATCTCATTCTAAGCATTTCTATAAACAATGATATGGTAAAATAACTTCAATTCTATTGTATTCTTTTGTTGCTGTGACACCATCTCTAAGAACCATAATGATCAGATCGGTGGGTGTGCAGGCCGGACATGCTGTGCTCGTGGTGGTACTACTACTCGTCCGTGTGCTCCATGATGAAGGACCTGTGCAGCGAGTACTACGACGACACTGACAGTAAGGCCGCCATTAACACATTTCAAATTAGTACTCGTAGACCCTAGTCCATGTTTAAAGAAAACAATAGTAGTCCATCCACCTTAAGTGTTTAAGTAGCTATCATAATAATATATCAATCACTCATGTTAATAAAATCATAAGATAGAGATATTTCATATGCAATCAAACAAATAGAATTTTTAATGAACAAGTATAATATCTTATATATAATATAAGTTTTAGAAAAAATAGCCACCCTAAAACAGATTTTTTTAAAATGGGAACGACCAAACTCATAGTTTCTGGACTACTTAGAGTTTTTGTATTGTAGCCAGCATCAAGGTGATCACAGCATGTTAAATGGTCAAATAGATATCTTTACATAAATCGAAATAAAATCAGTTTCTGTCTCTGAACAAAAATGTGCTCTCAGTGTTAGTCAAAAACATACTCTCTTAATCATAACAGTAAGGTTTATTTTTTCTTTAAATGCCAAGTGATATTAAAGTTTAGTGGGTTACCTATTGAAACGCATAACGTTTTTAGGCATAAACTGAAATGTTCATGGCCATAATCGTCACTTGCCATAAGTCTTTATAGCATAGGTAACTTCATAACGCATATCATCATATGGCCGAAATCTGTAAAGCATAATTATAGTAATACTGTGGCATAATCATGGAAAGGCATAATAGGCATGACGACGATATCAAAAAATTAACGATTTAATGATTTTAGGGGAAAATACATATTAATAAAATTTAAAACACTGGTTAAGTTTTATTAAAAAATTGAGATTTTCAATAAAATAAAATATTAAAATACTGCAATCGGCCATTTTGACTGAAACACCGCAAGACGTCACGAATACTTGAACTCCGCTGTCAATATTGTCCTTCACTGTGTTTTGTTGTTGTGAATCAAAGACCTATTAAATCTCTTTATTGTGAATACAACCTACTGATTTGATTACACTTGATTTTATTTTTTTATCGTTTACTTGTGATTTATCGACTTCACTCTACTATAACAATGGAACCAAGCTTTGTCAAGGCAAACAACTCAAATTTGCCCAGGATTGATGTCTTGATGTTGGGAGATTTCCTCGCAATAAATAAAGATTTTGCTGGTTCGAGTTTAGAAACGTGAAAATTTCGTTGAAAGTAAATTTTGTAATTATTTATTTTTACTACTATATATAACCAACTTGATATAATCAAACTCGATTTGAACTCATGCGAGTTTATTTTATTTTACTTTCATAAGTTATTTTTACAATAAACTTGTCATTGTTTATTTTTAAAGTTAGCTCCCCTCACAGCTTGTAAGTTGTTACTTTAGAGTTAATACCATATTAATACACGATAAAACGAGTAAATTTCTATAACTATAAAGCACCTACTAGTACTAGTAGTATTTTTCCTCATAGTAAACACCAAAGAGATTTAAGTAAGTAGTTAAATGTCTTTGGTAAACACCTAAAATTTCGCTTTACGAGCTTTAACCACTTAACTCACTTAACTTATAGACATAGACACAATGGCATTGCAATTAGGGGTCGCAAAATCGGCTATTTTCTTAATATCGGTATTTTCGATATCGAAGATTTCAGAATTCCGGAATTTCGATATTTTCGATATTTTCGATACTAGAAATCAAACTACACAAAAAGCATGAAAAATCGGAGATATGAGTGTAAAAATGAAATAAAAGAGATGGTTAATACAATTTTAAATTGGTTTTATTATTTTTAGACACAAATCACTACTTCAGTCTTCACTAATTCGATTCAAAATCGAGAAAAAAAACTTAAAAAGAAATTATTTAGGAACTTAGGAACTCTTTACGTTGAATAAATGAAAAAAAAGTATAATAATTTTACTATGCGTGACAGACAACACTGACTTCCTTTCTACCTAATAATTAATAATAAATCAACCATAGCTCTGCTTCAATAACAAATCAACAAAACCAAGCAATGCTATTTAATAACTAAACATTTCTTTCTTTCTTACACCACCACACACCATTAAGGCACAAAAAAATAAAAATAAAACCTTTTTAAAAACAAATGAAAAAATTAGCAAACTCTTCGAATAACCAAATCATAATTATTTAAAACAAACAACTTATAGAGATCAATCAATTATCAGACTTCTTGTTTAAATAAAGAGACCGTAGAAATGACAGAGCGTTTATAGTTTTGTCACCTAAACGGGACCTTAAATGATTGCACAAAAAACCAGCAGAAGAGAAAATTCTCTCCGACTCCACGCTGGTTGGTGGAACCGTAAGTAAACAATCGTAGGCTGTTTGAAGATACTTTCCTCTAGTACCACCATTTTCGTGTAGAGCCATTTCAATTTTAATAAGAACGTCCTCGCTTTCTAGTGAACTGGACTGACTTGCATTATCTTGATGGAAGATATCGTTTTTGATTGCAAGTTCTAATTTTTTTTTTATGGAATATTCAGGCTGGGGCTGCATAGCCAGTATATCTGAATCATCAGCATCCTTTTCCATTGCGGGCGGTGAAGAGTCATTCACAGTGATCGTAGTATTCAGATTCAGATGATACAATTCCTTCACATGCTGCCTAATGTCGTCTGGGTTTGGTCGTATAAAGACATCGTTATAGCCATTAGATTGCTGAAAAAAGGCTTTCGGATTATGCAAATACTGTAACGTTCCGCTTATAGGTAGCCGACGTTCTTTAATACGACGTTTTAAAGCAGTAGCCAGATCATATGCGACTTGATCATCATGAGACATAGCATCTATATTTGTCAGCATAAATAGCAAAGCAGAGTCAGTAATAATTAAATTACTGCTTCTTTTACAAAGCTCTTCTACTGTTGCTTTTACTATCTCAAGTAATTTATTAATTTTTTTCAGTCTTTCAAATTCTTCTTCATTCACCTCTAGTTCTGATCTTAAGTCAATAAGCGCTTTGCGTATGGGATCTTTTAATTTTAAAAACCGTTCTAGCATGTCCGCCATACTACTCCATCTTGTTCGACAGTCCAGTATTAAATTAAGTTCTCTGCCAATCTCTTCTTTCACATATTTTTGCAAAATAGCATCATTTTTTGTAGGTGATTTACGAAAGATTTTTATAATTCTGCGCACCTTTTTTATCGTGTCTTCAAAAATAAATTCTTCGTTCTGTGTACGCCCTCTTAGTCCTACATTAAAACCATCGCCATCATCATCCTCCTGTTCTTCCTCAGAATTCTCAATCAAAGCTTCTTCGTCAACGGTGCGGTGTGGATCTAACCTTTTTTTGTATAACACATCCAATATTGCTAACTGAATTCCGTGCGCTAGGCACTTTTGGTGGTAAAGTGCCGCTTGACGTCCTACAGCATTCATGACGCTAGCTCCATCAGTGGTTAAACAGACTATATCATCTTTTAAGGATAAGCCAAATTCTGATAATCTTTCTTCAATTAACTTTATACATACATTGGCTGGCATACTACCAAACACCCTGATCAGACCAAGGTTTGCAAAATTATTAATAAATATTCCCGGAGTCCGACTTTCACTATTATGAATATTTATGTTCATAAAGCGTCTGTTACCTGAACTAGTCCACTCGTCTAAAGTCAATGACATCTTGATACCTTCAGCCTTCGTCTTCTTCAATTTATCACATAAAGCCATCTTCATTGCTTTACTATGTGAAAGTACGATGTTTTTAATTGAATTGGCTGATTTAGGTAGCTTATATCCACATTGAGCCATGATTCGCCTTTGATCATCAGAATTTTCAAAGATACGAAATGGCATTCCATCTAAAGCGGTCAATCGAGAAAGGGTCTCTTCCAAGCTATTAGAAGTGGAAAAATAATCCGTCAGCTTCCGTTTTTTGACGGAAGGAGCAATCTCGTCAAGGTCTGAAGCTCTGGAAGTTGAAGCGGACGATGTCGAAGGTGATGGTGATGATACTGCTGCTGCTGGTAAACTTATAGTATGTGCTGATTTTAAATGTGTATGGAGTCCCGTTGTTGTACCGCCGCTTGTTTTTATAATCTTGCTGCAGAGTTTACATTTCGCCTTCTGTTTATCCGTAGCTCTCAGAAAATGATACCAAACCGAAGATTTCGTTTCGCTCAATTTTGGATGACTAATGAAGAGATCCATTTTTTCACCTGAAATCAAAGTAAGTACATAATAATAAATGTTTTATTATGGGTAGGTATTAGGTACTTGAATCGAAATCGAACTCAAACTCGAACTCGCGCTCGAACTCGGAATCGCACTCAGTTAAACTTATTGAACATCAATAAATAAATTTAAAACACCTACCTACTACGTAAGTAAGTAGATAATATCTTGTGATAAGTATGTACTACGTAGGTACCTAAATCATTAAGACATGTCAATCATTAAATAAATTGTACCTAGGTACCTAAAAATCGATATCTGGTCGAAATGCTGGTAAAATGTTAATACAAAATAATTGGTTAAGTATGTATATAAATAGTTAAGTACTTACTTTTATTAGCCAGTCACACATATATTTTATTAGTTAAATATTTCGTTTACTCTCCCATTCTACATTTTAATTAGTTAAATTATAAAGCGCAACACAATAATCACTAAGTACCCACAAATTGTTACACTGTTCACAAGACTACTATTGCCGAGCTAGCGCTGAAACCCTCTGACGAACACGCAGACGCTCACGCGTCGACGAGCCAATCAGCGACGAATACTCGCAAGTCTCACAACATTACCATATTTGGTGCGTTAGACGCATTCAACGCACGCAATACCGCGCCCCGTATGAATAGATACTTTGAAAAAAATTAATAAAATTAATTTGTAATAATTATTGAATACAACGTTGAAAATATCGAAAATCTCGGTTTTTATAAACCCAATATCGATTTTTTTCGATACTGTTTTTGGTCCGATATTCCGATGTTTTCGATATTCGATATTCCGATATTCGATCCCTAATTGCAATGACATGCTTACGTTGTTGTGACGACGCCATGACACCGCGAGCTGTTTTCGCGCACTATTGAAAAATATTAGAAAAATGGCTTTAAACTTCGTTAAACTTAGGTTTATTGCGGAAATAAATTTTTTGTCGTAATTAGTAAATGTGTACATACATTACGGAAGAGGATTTTAATATCTTTCGTCACGCCTATTGCAATAATCATAATTAACAAAAGGCATAATTTAAATTTGCCATAACATTTAAAAGGCATAATATTCAAAAGTCATAATATTCACTTAAGTTATAATAGTCACTGACTTTTATAACACAACATTACTAAAAACACAACGTATTAATTTTTAAGACATTATTTTAAATCAAATTAAGGTTAAAATGCTATTTATGCTATTTAAAAATAGCATAAAGTTAAAATGCTATTTTATACAAAATACATAATTTAACTTAGTAAAATTACAGCAAGTGAATAATATAGGTACGTAATGTTTTTATAAGAAGTGTATTTAGACCAAGTAAAAATTATATCCAATGAACGTTATATCCTTTGAAATAAGTTCATTAGTAATTGTATGAAATGAAATACACCCCTTAAAACAACTTAAGATTATGTCAAATAAAATTATGAATATTAACAGTTATGCTGAGTAAAATTATGCGTTTTAAAGTATGCTTAATAAAATATGTTAAACAAAAATATAGATTTTAACGATTATGATTTTTTTACATTATGCCTTTTAACAATTCTGTGTTATTATGTTTGTGCATAATTAAATATTATGCCAAAAATATTATGCTTTTTTATTTTTATGCCATATGATGTATGACAATCAAAATTATGACAATAAACAGTATGCGTTTTAAAGTGTCACCGTTTAGTGGCATCGATCAATTTGAGACGCTGACTGTACATATTGTCATTATCTAGTGTGTTAAATAAACAAAGAAACTACATTTCGAGTATCCGCCCGGGTTTGGTATACTGTGTAGTTAGTTACGCACGGTACACAGTAACACAAATTCTCATAATTTGAGGTATATTTAAGTATTTTTATAAGTGGTAGTGTTTTTTACACCCGTTTGCACTAAACTTATGAATCGCCTAAGTCTTTGCTTAACTACTACCCGGTCAAGTTCAATCGGCACCTGAGTGTAAGCGACGTTTTCGAGCCAGGTGCCGAGTTAACTTGACCGGGTAATATTTAAGCCAAGACTTAGGCGATTCATAAGTTTAGTGCAAACGGGTGTTAGTGTTTTTGTTTGGTAGTTTATTGGAACGCGATCCCTATTATCACCGGAGACGGGCGTTGGGGTGCTGCGACACAGTTTTTACAACTAACCGCAGTATTAACGAACAACAATGTATAATTTTTATTGTTTCAAATAAAAAAAATATTATTTATTATTATTATTTGTGTTTAGTGTGTGTGAGGTGACGAGGGCTGGTGTTGCAGATTACTGGTATAAGTTCTACCTGAAGGAGTCCACGTGCTGGTACAACTGGCAGATGTCGTGGACGTAGGCGCCGCGTGCCAGCTGCCTCCCGCGGCGGGCGGCGGGCGGCGGGCTCGCGATGCTACATCGACTTGCACTTTACACTTCCCAAGTAACAAGAGGGCTGTTCTTGAACCGGTCACTAAATCTCACGTTATGTATGATACTATCATTAAGAGTGCTCCTTTTTTTCTTATTCAAGGACACTGGTTAACTTATTTATGAAACCGAAAACTCGAAGGGTTTGTATCTTAATAATCAATTTGTAAATAATGCAAAATATATTATTCTTCATACTGTATTTCATGTCACTTTTAATTTCGAGTTCACAAGTGAGATTCAAAATTCACCCCCAGAAACATTATGGCGGTCACTTGTCGAATAATATAACCATTAAGAAATACCACCAATTGATTGTTATTTATCCTCAACCAGGGAGGACAGTTCTTTACTACGACTTTAACACTTATCTCACACTATCGAAAAAAAAACAATTTATACTATTATTATTGTTGTTATGGCGACATACTTACATGAGAAGGTGGTAGATAGCCAGCCGAACGAAGAACAAGCTTTACCACCAACTTAAAAATAAAGCTACGCTGGAAATCGAACCTGGGACCATCGGGTGCGAGGCCAATGGACTCGATTCTACTATTTAAAGTCCACAATCATGTCCCGGTAGCTCCTGACTGGCATTTTCCCCATTTTTCCTATGAATACTATTGACTAATTATTTTACACTTGTAAAAAAGTTATTGTATTGTCAAGATAATGGTAAGCAATCTGATGATACATTCGATATCTGGTTAAGAAAGGCTAAATAATGTTAATTGGCCTGCTGCACGCTTTGGTGTAACTGTAAATGTAATGGGCAATCAAAATTTAAATAAATAAATAAAAATAAAATACACAAAAAAATTAAAACACTGTTTGAAATGCAAGTTTTTATTACTTCAAAAGCATAGTCTTCACTTTAAAATTCACTGATAAAATCCCTTTCACTCGACTCTCAAATTGCCATAGAAATTTATAATATATATTATAATACGAATTATCGCGGCCGACCCGAGGGCCGCCTCTATATATACTCTGTCGTACATACATTAAGCATTATTACAAAATAAATTCTATATACATCTACATAGTTACAATATAAATAATTTAGATCACTCGCCGTAGCCCGCCGCAGCCCGGCAGCGCGTCGGCCCTGCCGGCGACTCGCGAAACAGTACTGGTGTCCAGAGTTACAGTTTAACATTCATAGTCATTACATTTAGCTAACGTAGCGAACATTGCTCTTTTATCGTTAAAACCTATCAAGCTAAAATAAAATTGGTGACCTCGAAAAATTCACTTCACACTATTTATATAAAATTCAAAGTTAAACTTAATAAAGTGTATAATTGTAGCTGTCTTAGAATGTGCAGAGCGAACCAGCTGTCCGCATCGGGTGACGTCACGAGCCTGCTCGAGACTCGGTGACGGGGGGCGGGAGTACAAGGCGGACGGCCGGAGGGCCAGAGGTTATGATCAAAGTTACAACACCGTAGATGACAGCCAACTGCAATAAGTTGTGGGACAGCAATGTCTTCATTGCTTACTATGTATTATTGCTACTCAGTTTCCAGTATAACTCGGCCCCAGAACCGGCGAACGCCCTTCACTAATGGTAACGAGTCGGGCGCCGCGGCGCTCGCCAGCTATCCGACCTTAGAGGCACATCACTTAACTATTGAATTAACGCGCACGGAGCTCGCCGGGCGCGTCTCCAAACTACATCGCTCACCGACCTACTTAATATATTGCAACCAAATTAATATCTGCCTATAATAAAATTAAAAACAATGCGACGACGCCAATGGCGCCCCGACACACAAACACGCACACTCACACGCACACACGCGCTGCACGCACACACACACGCACAGTATTAGTTTAGGAACATTAACAAGTGTAGACAGTGACAAGAACAGTGCTCAATAAATAGACGAATGCGACGCGAGCGGTGCGACAGGAGCGCCCGCCTAGCACCGAGCTAGCGCCGACCTAGCACTGTAGCACCAGCGTCCGGTCGCGAGCGCGAAGGCACCGCGCAATAGCAAACCGTGACACAGCGGGTGAGCCACGGCCGGCCGGCACTCGCGGCCCGTCAATGTTCCTACACCTCGCTCCTCCCTCCCGACTTAAACCTAGCGCAAAATAACGTCTCTTATACACCGTAATTATTTGGTTCTCACTAAAGTAAATCAACATTACACACGAATCACAATGTAAACATATTGTATCGATTTGTAACGGAAGGCGGCGCGCGGCCGCCGACGCTACGGGTGACAGACTCGAGAGCCGACTACACAACACGTGGAAAAGTGACAGATAAGCACCAGAGTATTTGATTATAGTAAGCTAAACATGTGCGGTTGACTATTCCCCCGAGCGTCACGTCTCGCACACACGATCACAATAATGAACAGGGAACAAACTAAACAGTATTATAAATAACGACAGGTAACATCCTCGCCGAGCGATATCGCTGTCTATTCCCGTAACCATAGACTGACTGATCTGCTAAAAACGTCTAGCTTCCGACGTAGAGGCTAGAAATTTCGAGAAGCATTATTAAAAGTTTCAATAGTATCAAAGCGGTACGCCGCGAAACGTATTCACCTACAGAAGGACAAAAGGTACGTGACGTAACGTAGGGCCCGCGCCGCACAGTTCTATGAACTCGCTCGGCCCCGCTTACCACACCACATGCATGCTTAGTTAAATTTAATATATTATTATGTGAATAGTTATTATAATATCGTCCCTATAATTAAAATATAAATAAAAAGTAAAAACAAGTCGTATAGTTGGGCGTCGCCGCCGTGTGCGTCGCGGCCCGGTCGTGGTTCGCGGAGTCGCGGACGATCGGTAAGTCGTAGTATAAAGTGATGCGTCCGTCGCTGCGGCGCCGGCGTGCGGTCGACGCACGCGCGCGGTCATATACATTTATTACTTAATAATAATGGCCCATATGTCGACCCCACGTGCCCCGTCTGGGCGATTCGTAAATAAATCGAAGTCATAATCCTTAAAATAGTGACATAAAACAATATATCGGGTAGTGTTTTCGTCGATGATATCTCGTCGACGCAAACACTCGCCGCATAGCGATCGACCGCCGATTACAATAGGGAACGTGGACGTCCCACACGAGCTATCGGAGACAATAAAGTCGATAGACAGGCGTCGCCGCGTCCGGCTCGAAGGACCGACCGTACGCATCCACGTATCGCGAGATACCAATGAATATTCTTAAAGATTATATACGATAGAAACATTACATAAGCTAGAAAACGTTCGAGGCATCGAGAATTTTTGCTTATTTACAAGGAGATATGTAAATGTAACATGACACCCGCCTGCAGATCTCATCTCCTCTGCATCAATTCTCGTTACAATCATCGGTTTACAATTATGTTTCTAATAGAGCTCGCAATGCGTTAGGCCAGTCGCACTTTGGATACGTTTTCGTACGAATTTTACTCGTACCTAAACGAATCGAACGCGCACACCGATCGCGTTCGTCTCAGTCCAAATGCCAGCGGCTGTGACGTTTGACCGGTAACATAATTTTTCTATATCAACGACGTTTATTCATACGATCGCATAAAAAATCCAAACAAGTTTGGTTTGATTGCCGATGTCGGAACTATACGCGCGTGCACGCACTACTAGCTCGCATGTATTCGTAGGAGCGCATCCAAAGTGCGCCTGCCCTAGCTGCGTACGGCACTGGCGGCGGCGGTTCCTAGAAGAGCCTGGCGCGGCGCTTGAGCTCGTTGCGGCGCCACTGCGGCAGGCGGTAGAAGTCCTGGCGGCCCACCTGCAGGATGGCC